>JAXIVD010002112.1:22500-25000 GCA_036785275.1 Cancer borealis
TTTTTTGACTTAAACTCCATAGTTTTCGTTTTTACAAAATGAAATGTTAAATACTAGTTTGACAAAAATTATGTTAAATAGTTATTTTCTTACCTTCAAAAGGCCTTTCAGCTGGTGTAGTCTGATTTTGAATAACGCTAATAGTTAAGAAAAAAAAAATTTCGATGGTCATTTATCATTGAGCTTCATTTTCAATAGAATGAAAAGAAAGCTTGTTTCATTTAACTTCCCTAATTACTCCTAATCATTTTACGTCAATTTCATAGTTTTCGAGTTATAAGGAAAAAACCTTAACGATTAGTTTGACAAAAAATGCACCTATAATCATTTAAATAATTTTAAAAGGCGTATCAGCTAGTGTAGTTATTTTTTTTTATTTTACTCACAGGTTATGAAAAAAAAAAATTTCCTTCATTATATAAAGAGTAATTTCATTTTTAAATGTTGCAATAGAAAGATGGATTCCTATTCACTCTTTGTCTATTCGTAGTCATTGTACGTATACCTTATGGTTCTCGAGCTATAATGAGAAAATGAGTTTTGTGTTAAAAAATTAACTATGGAAAAAAATATACTTGATTTGTATGATGTGTACACTATTTTGAGACAAGTTCTATAATTTAATTTGACCTTTTAATATTATCAGATTGTCTTCATTTACCGATATGTTGTAGGGAATATTATAGTGTACATTCCACATCATTGGTCTACCATATACACCATATATTTTCTGAATTATTCATATATATGTGTTTTATGTGTTGAGTTACCCCTCTTTGCTAGAGGCCAAAGCACTTGGAAATACAATTTTCTTTGTTAACTTGAAGGGGTAACTTAACTATTTTAGTATATAATTTCTATGAATAGGCTTCATTCTCGTAAGTATTATTATTATTATTATTATCATTACTATAATTATTAACAATCGGTAATTTTTGCATTTTGTTAGAAAATTGCAAAAATATGGAAAAACTAAAAAAAAAAAAAAATTAACGGCTCTCAAAAAAATCTCAAACGGCTCTCGAGAAAGATCCGGCTCTTCTCGTTCATCTGGAAGAGCCGGCTCTAAGAACCGACTCGTTCACAAAGCGCCCATCACTAGTGACTATCTCCCTCCTGGCTCCACTGACAAGCCTTAGAGCCAGGGCTGATATGCTGCACTTTCTTTCGCTACTTTAGCCTTCAGTGAAATACGTTCTTGCAAGATGATAAAGAAAGATCAAGGCATGCAACACCCAAGACAAAGAAGAAAAGAGAAGAAGGATGATACGTACGAAACTGGAAGATTTTGATAAAATCTGGCGACAATGAGAAAGGTGGTGCCTTCTGACACCCTCACCTTTTGAGTAATTAATTTCTTAGAGTGGGACCAGATGCCTTATCATTCTCCAGTATGTCAACAATGTATACACAATCATATTTGAAAATTTTATGCCAATCAAATGACTACAAATGGAAGGACAAGGACGAAATAGAAAGAAAAAACTTTAGGAGCCAATATCTCGAAAAGTTGTTTTTTACACTTCAAAAAATTTCACAAAATCGGTAAAAACTCTGATCGACTTTTGTTAGGTATCATTTTAAACTACAACTAAAATACAATTTCTTGTAGGAATTAGATTTTTCAAAATGTCAAAAGTAAACGGGATTCAGGGGTGCTAAAAAAAAAAAGTTGACAACATTTTATTTATTTTTTCATTCAAAGACAAAATAAAAAATAGAAAAACTAATTCCTACAAAATGTAAATACATTAACAAAGTTTTTATGGTAATTTTTTCAAAGCAATTAACTGAAAAATAAAGTGTGAAATTAAAAAAAGAAAAACACGTTTTGTGTGAGTCGCCCCTACCATCCACCCTAATTTGATGAAAGGCGTTTACATGTGTCGCCAAACTTCGAATGTTTTCACGAACACGATTTTAAGGAGAAATGTCTTGGTTGGTGTTGCCACAATTTTCCTAATATATTTCAATCTTAATGCTTATTTTTAGTTTTCTTTTATATTAAAAGCGACATATATTATATACATATTTTAAATTATAAACACTGAAATGATCTCAAACATCTTAATTTCTTCAGATTTATTCAAAATAGATATCATGGTTTCTCCGTATATTTCGCACCGCTTCCATGCTTGACTCCACCTAAGGTAGAGGCCAACATCTCGCTATGATACAAATTCCCGTATATATTACAATCATTATGCTTGTTCGTGGATTTTTGTTATATTAAAAACAACATTAATAATGTAAATGTTATGTATTTCAACAACTGTCATGATCTCAAACATCTTACTTTCATCTTATTTATTTGAAATGTATATCCTGCTGATTCTGTATTGGAACTACAGCACCTCATCCTCCACACTCAAGACCTAAGCCCACAACATGTCATATATCGTCGTATTCAGACCACTTTTACCAGTAGCAGCAAGATGTGTGTGTGTGTGTGTGTGTGTGTGTGTGTGTGTGTGTGTGTGTATGTGTATGTGTGTGTGTG
>JAXIVD010002112.1:27500-52500 GCA_036785275.1 Cancer borealis
ATTATTTTTTACTCTTATACACATACACTGTAATGTTTAGCCTCGATCTGAGTGGTATTAACAGCAACCAAATAAACTGCGTAAGATAAATACTTGTATGACGCATGACCTTCTATCCAGAAGGTTATGGTGGAGTGTCGAATGATTTGCAGGAAGTCCATTGTAGTGAAGGAGGGAAAGGGATGGAGTTGCCAGATACTTGGTTTAGCGTTGTTTACCTAAATTTGTCCGTTCGTCATGAAGATGCAGCATGAAATGTAATGTTGAATCTCAGTCTTTACAGGTTGAGTTCACTGATAAGGAAGTTGTTCACTGAAATGTCTTCAATATACGCAATAAGATACATAGATACATGTAGTTGTTAGTGGTTGATGTTTTTATTTACCGTTTATACCGGACTATAAGACGAGATTTCTTGCCAAATTTAAGGCTTCTAAATCTAAGGGTCGTCTTATACACCGAGAATAAAACACAAACCTACAACTCCGTGATGAATATTCAGCGCCACTGTACCTTGGAATTCATTCTGCAGCCACACACCTGTATGCATAATATATATGTTACAGGCAGATAGTGAAACCAGGCTTTTCACGTAATGACTGAACATTTCAGGCATTACGCGAAATGACTAATTCACTTAGTCGGTTCATGAAATGGCTAAAATATCTAGGCATTTCGTGTAATGACTGAAATTTATTGTCGGGCATTGCCTAATAGCTACAAGTTTGAGAAATATTGAGATAATTAAAAAGAAAAATTTATTGTCCAGAATTTCACGTAATGCCTAATTGCTACAAGTTTGTGAAATATTGACATAGCTTACAAGAGAAAAAAATTAAACATTTAAACATAAAATAGTTTAAAGCAATTTACTTGTTGCTGCAGGACAGACTGTTATGACAATGGCTGTTACACTTCAGCTGAGCTTTGAAACATTTACATTTCAAATTCGTACATTTTTTCTGTAAGACATTTTACAAATCCCTGACCACCAGATGCTTTAGATTTCAAGGCTTCATGAATGGAAATATGTTTCTCCCTGTTAACCCTACCCTACCATACCATACCCAACCACAGCCTTCTCTAGACAAGGCCTAAGCGATGGGCTGTGACATCATCACACTTGGGCATAACAAAGGTTCCGCTCCGCGCTGCTAGTAGGTGGACACCATTTAAAGGGATCGTCTAATATAGCGATAATAGCTCAAAACCTTTTTTTTTCCTCGAAATACTACTAAATCACCCTCTATTCCCCCTACTCTCCCTTGTACACCTGCCCCCTCCACAGCTTCTCCATCCTATGCCCCACCTCCCACATCTTCTCTCTACTGCTACCACCACCCCGCCTCCCCCAGGGTTCGGTCCTCATTGTTCCTCATCCTTCTCTACCACTACCACGACCTCTATTCGCACCCCTGTAGTCTCCTCATCTCACCTGCCCCCTGCTCCTCCTTTTACTGTCCCTATTTCCAGCGCCCCTTCTACTACCTCTCTTCCCTCCCCTGTGTCTACCGCTGTCCCGACTCTCTCTTCCATTCCTACCACCCCTCCAGCCTCCTTCCCCGTCACATCTACATCTTCCTCTATTACTACCTTAGCTCCTTATGTCCCCTCTTCCTCTAAGAAGACTACGGCACAACCCTGGATAGGCTCTTCTCGTGGCACGTCTCGCCCCTCTGCCTATGACCTTTTCTTTGCCCCTGCCCGCTGGGATCGCTTTTTTACTATTCCTCCCTCCGCTTCTTTCGCTAAGAATACCCTCCACTTTCAACGCTGCTTACAGGAACAAGTGGGCAAGGTCCACTTCCAGACCCAACCTGACCGTTCACGCCTGGTACGTGTAGAGACTGAGGCTCAGTCTCAGGTCATGGCCAACTTGTTGGCCCCATCCGGCACATCCTTCTGTGCGACCCCTGATGACCGTCTCAGCATATGCACTGACACTGTTTCCATCTCCCAACAAGACTGCCCTATTGACGACAAGGTCTGGTCAGACTGTCACACTGACCTGCTTGACCTACTCAGCGAGTATGACGCTGTCAACGTTCGCTGCTACACCTTGTCTCCCCAAGGTCGCCAGAAAACCCCCACCAATGTTGCACGGATCTCCTTCAAGCGCCACGAACTCCCTACCCAAGTCTACGTTGGGGGCGTCATGCTCCCCGTCCGTCCTGTTCCTCCACCTCGCCAGTGCCGAAACTGTTGGCGCTTTGGACACCCCGAAAAACACTGCCGCTCCGCTCTCCGCTGCCCTTTGTGTGGCCTTACCCACACCCGCGATCAATGCCATACCACTACTCGGCGCTACTGCAATTGTGGTGGCCCCCATAATGCTCTCTACCGCGGCTGCCTAACTTATAAGTTTGAGGCTGAAGTCGCTGGTATTCGCTTCCGTGATGGTCTCACATTATGTGAGGCCCGTCAGAAAGCCCGTCGCCTAGGCTTCACCCCTGCTCCTCGCCATGTTGCTGCCTCCGCCTCTGCCCCTCACTCTCCAGCCACGTCCTCCTCTTCCCGCCCGGTCCTCGGCCTCCCTCCCCTACTCCTCCTTCCATCCATCCCTCTCCTCTACCTCCTTCCTCTTCCTTCTCTCCCTCCCACCCTCCATCCTCCATCTCCTGCGCTAATTCTTTTGCTGTTCTTGACCCTGATACTCCTACCTCCACCACTACCCGTACTCCTGCCCCTCCCTCCCCACGCCCCCAGCGCTCCCACTCTACCAAGCGACACCACTCTCAGGCTTTACTCTCCTCTCCCCCACCAACCACCTCTCCTGCTCCCGCCTTAATCTCTTCGCCCCCTCTCCACCTCTCTAAAAGGACTCGCCCTGCACCTTCCTCGCCCGCTCCTTCCGAGGGTGATACCCTCGATGCCATCGCCGCGTTCATAAAGAACACGGCTCCCTTGTCCTCTCCTCCTACCTCCTTATCTCCTCTCCCGGCCCCTCCTATCCAGACTGAAGGTTTTGCTAACGCTAGCCTGGCTTCCGTTTTTTCTGGATTTACAGCGATACGACCACCAGTCTGGTCACACACGTAGAAGAACTAACCTTGTGGAATCAGCTGATCATAACAACAATACAAGCCGTTACGGAGGAAGCACTTCTCTTCTTCTTCTGCTCATGAACATTTTCCATGAGACTTATAATAGCGTCATGGGACCAATGAATTGAACTATTTATGTTGTTGACCTTTGTAAAGGATTGTTTTGGTCTTCTTCTTCTTGTGACCTCTTTCGCCTTTTGCCTTTCGCGCCACGAATTGTTATGAAAAATTCATTCCCAAGCCGATATAACGATTATATGACATTTGATCACAATCAAATCATATTCAGGAATGGTTATTTCACAATATGTGATGTTTTATTTCAGAAATTATTGCGAATTTGCCAGATTTTTTGCTATAAACAATATGCTTTATACACAACTCCCACACGATTTTTCACTCAAACTTGTAATCTTTGTGTTAATTTCCTATTTGTAAAAGTTGTAAAATCATTTTTTATGTTCAGCCATGGTTCAGCAATCATTACTGATTGTAAAGACATGTGAAATACAATGTCCTAAGTAGAATATTAACTGATATATAAAGTATTATCTGTCATCACTCTTAGCAGCGGAATCTATAGGACCGAAATGTAATATCGTCTGTCAGCGATTGTCGCGAGTGTCCAGTCAAGTATGGTGTAGTCTATGGTTTAGATTATTATTATTGCCAACATACCGCATATTGCAACCACACTTCTTTGCAACATATTTAGTATAATTATTGTAAATTTATTTTTTATGTTTATTCTAAGTATATTCTTTCCAACATATTTAATATGTTTGCTGTAAATTTATTATGTGTTTAGATTATTATTATTGCCAACATACCGCATATTGCAACCACACTGTCCCCATTAATATAAAAAAATTTTGTCGGGGAGCTTCGGCTTGATAGGCCGTGTCACACACTGTGAGTGTGAGTAAGTGTCGATTCACACTGTGAGAGAGAGAGAGAGAGAGAGAGAGAGAGAGAGAGAGAGAGTGTGTGTGTGTGTGTGTGTGTGTGTGTGTGTGTGTGCGCGTGCGTGTGTGTGTGTGTGTGTGTGTGTTTACGCTGCGCATTCTTGCCATGAGAGGCCCAACCTGAGAACTATTCCAACACTTATTGACATTCATTATCTAGTGAGGGGAGACATTTGATAATCATCAGTTTTATTATGTCTGAAAATAGCGAATAGGAAACTGGCAATAGCAACTAAGACGCTGTCATGCCATGGTATTATTAAGGTTGGATTTGATGAGTCATTGTGAGTCTGCACGGAAGGGAAGGATGAAGGACGAAGCTGGAGCAGAGCCAGCCTCAACTCATAGTTTAGTATTGTTATATACCTCCAATAAAACGGTGTATATATACGAGGAAGATATTAAGTGGCAGAGAAACGCTGTAGGAACAAAATTGTATAATAGTGGTGATGAATACCAGAAACAAGGGAGATATAACGGCAGCCTCTAAACTTTTGTTCTTTGAATTTTGATATATACTCCCAAGAAAACAACTGATATGTACATGGAGGAGATTAAATGATAAAAAAAAAAAAATGTTGGAGAAATGCTAGTGTAGCCACAAAAAATATTTAACCGTAGCAAATAAATTGTTGAGAAGATATACCCAAAGTTTCTTTGGGGTAAGGGAAACCTAACATTGATACATTGATATACAGTGACTGTATATCAATGTATCAATGTTAGGATTCCATCGGGAGCAGTCCGTCTCCGGGTTAGGTTGGGTAAAATTTCACTTTCACACCCGCCCAATTCCCCTTACATTCCCACATGTCCTCATGTTTATTGGGGCAAGATGGGGGATGGGGATATCTTATTAGCAGCTATTCATTTGTGACGGTAATGAGTGTCAGAATCGTTTGTGTATATTATACACAAACGATTCTGACACTCATTACCGTCACAAATGAATAGCTGCTAATAAGATATCCCCATCCCCCATCTTGCCCCAATAAACATGAGGACATGTGGGAATGTAAGGGGAATTGGGCGGGTGTGAAAGTGAAATTTTACCCAACCTAACCCGGAGACGGACTGCTCCCAATGGAATCCCTTAAGAAGCATTTTTTTTCTTCTTTTGTAATAAGGCACTCATTAAAGGCAGGAATAAATTATTATGTTTTTATTATAGACTATCAATCAGTATCAGAAATATAATGAAAGAACCAGTATGTGCACTTTGTATTTTGCACTTTAAAGCAACCTAATTTTGTCCAGTGATTCAACAGTCTTGTAAAAGCCTCTTCTATTTGCGTGAATCCGTTTCAAATCACTGAATCTGGGTGGGGCTTGGCCGCTCTGGGCGGGGCTTAGCCGCGAAATCGTGTTCTATTTACCATCTTAACCGTGATCTGTAGTGATGGGCGCTTTGTGAACGAGTCGGTTCTTAGAGACGGCTCTTCCAGATGAACGAGAAGAGCCGGATCTTTCTCGAGAGCCGTTTGAGATTTTTTTGAGAGCCGTTAATTTTTTTTTTTTTTCTAGTTTTTCTATATTTTTGCAATTTTCTAACAAAATGCAAAAATTACCGATTGTTAATAATTATAGTAATGATAATAATAATAATAATACTTACGAGAATGAAGCCTATTCATAGAAATTATATACTAAAATAGTTAAGTTACCCCTTCAAGTTAACAAAGAAAATTTTTTCTGTCAAACTAATCGTTAAGGTTTTTTCCTTATAACTCGAAAACTATGAAATTGACGTAAAATGATTAGGAGTAATTAGGGAAGTTAAATGAAACAAGCTTTCTTTTCATTCTATTGAAAATGAAACTCAATGATAAATGACCATCGAAATTTTTTTTTTTTTCTTAACTATTAGCGTTATTCAAAATCAGACTACACCAGTTGAAAGGCCTTTTGAAGGTAAGAAAATAACTATTTAACATAATTTTTGTCAAACTAGTATTTAACATTTCGTTTTGTAAAAACGAAAACTATGGAGTTTAAGTCAAAAAATCTGCGAATAATTAAAATAAGGAAATAAATATATATATTTTTTGGACCATCAGAACATGTAAACAAGTTTATAAATAATGAAAACATTAAAAAAAAAAACTTTTTGGCGTAAATTTAGATTAAATTACATTTGATAGAACTTTTAAAATTACATCAATTAGCATAAGTGCATTTTTTCTGTACGACTAATATTTACGCGATAAAAGACAAGTTAACTACAGGCCTCTTCTATTTGTTCTCAATAATCTACTCCGGATTCTGCTCGAATCCGAATCTGTTTTGGATTAATTGGGTGCAAATAGAACAGCAGAATCTGTTTTGGATTCGCTGGATCAAAACAATAACAATGAGAGGCCAGTCGCTGCCCAGCCGTCACACTAGTCACTTCTCCGAGGAAGTGTTGAGAGTTATAACTTTCATTTCCTGATGCATTTAGGGTGACAGCGGCAGTCCTAATTATCACCAACCTGTTTATTGTACAATAAAAAATCTATATAACTAAATGTGTTATTGAAAACATCATTAGATTCTTGAAAAGTAGATTCAAGTCTGATGAACCTCAAGGTTAACCTTGACAATGTTACACCTATTATTTCTTTACAAATACTGCTCCACCTCTTTATTATAAATATACTATACATAGTGTACTCAACATATCTGTGAAGGTTTCTGGCGGTGCTCACCATTTTTTACCTCGCAAAACTTCTTTGAAATTATGATAGGTTATGTTAGGTTGGTTAGATTATGTCAAGTTATGGTTATGTTGAAGTTGTTAGGTTACGGTTATGTTATGGTTAGGTTCAGTTAGGTTCGATTATATAAGATTTTTTACATTTTATCACCCGGAAGTTAGGGTTCGCAAATTAGTTTTTTTGGGGGTTTGGGTATTAAAATGTAAAAATCTTATGTAATCGAACCTAACTGAACCGCACCAAACCTAACTTAACATAACCATAACATAACTGCAAACTAACCTAACCATAACTCAACCTAACTTAACCAACATAACATAACTTCAAAGACATTTTGCGAGGTAAATAATGGTAAGCACCGCCTAAAACCTTCACAGATGTGTTGAGTACACTATGTATAGTATGTAAGACTTCATGTATATAATAAATAGGTGGAGCAGTAGCTGTAAAGAAATACCTCTTATTTTTATATATATGTCTAATCTGTAGCGCCTATAGGCTTTCCCTGGTTAGGTTAGATTTGGGTAAAACTTTACTTTTACATCCAACCAAAAAACCTTACATTCCCACATGTCCTCATGTTTATTGGGAGAAGATGGGGAATGGGGATATCTTATTAACTATTTATTTGGGACGGTAATGAGTGTCAGAATAATTTGTGAATATCAATGTAGAGTAGAGTTTCCCCTTAACCAAAATAAACTTTGGGGATATCTTATTTAACTATTCATATGCTACGGTTATACATATTTTTGCAAACATTTATGCAGAACTTTTGTACCATTTAATCTCTTTCACGTACAAGTAAATTGTTTTCTTGGGAGTATATATCAAAATTCCAAGAAAATAAATAACCCGGTTAGAGGCTGCTGTTATATCTCCTTCGTTTCTGGTATTCATCACCATTATTATACAATTTTAAGCCTACAGTAGTATTTCTGAAACATTTTTCTACCACTTAATATCTTTCTCGTATATATACACTGTTTTTATTGGAGGTATATATTAATAATAGATTCTGAGAAGAGGCTGCTGTTATATATCTCCTTTGTTTTTTATATTCATCACCACTATTATACAATTCTGTGCCTACAGTAACATTTCTACAACATTTCTCTACCGCTTACTATCTTCCTCGTATATATACACTGTTTTATTGGAGGTATATATCAATATTAACTTCTGAGAAGAGACTGGCTCAGGCTGGTGCAAAAAACCCGCGAACGATTGTCGTCTGCTATAACCCGCCTCCCAGATCAGATTCGACGGATTCAGGAATCTGTTACAGATCACGGGTTAAGATGGTAAATAGAACACGATTTCGCGGCTAAGCCCCGCCCAGAGCGGCCAAGCCCCACCCAGATTCAGTGATCTGAAACGGATTCACGCAAATAGAAGAGGCCTTACGTTGATAATTTGAGGGGTGGTAGGGTACCCCACCACCCCTCAAACTCACGTTACGTAACAGTCAACCGCCAATTGTTTGCGCTCTCTCTCTCTCTCTCTCTCTCTCTCTCTCTCTCTCTCTCTCTCTCTCTCTCTCTCTCTCTCTCTCTCTCTCTCTCTCTCTCTCTCTCTCTCTCTCTCTCTCTCTCTCTCTCTCTCTCTCTCTCTCTCTCTCTCTCTCTCTCTCTCTCTCTCTCTCTCTCTCTCTCTCTCTCTCTCTCTCTCTCTCTCTCTCTCTGTCTCTCTCTCTCTCTCTCTCTCTCTCTCTCTCTCTCTCTCTCTCTCTCTCTCTCTCTCTCTCTCTCTCTCTCTCTCTCTCTCTCTCTCTCTCTCTCTCTCATAGAAATGTTAAATAAGAAAAAAAATAGATAGTATGTGTGTGTGTGTGTGTGTGTGTGTGACCATGAACGAAAAATTGTCTAAGTCTCTCTCTCTCTCTCTCTCTCTCTCTCTCTCTCTCTCTCTCTCTCTCTCTCTCTCTCTCTCTCTCTCTCTCTCTCTCTCTCTCTCTCTCTCTCTCTCTCTCTCTCTCTCTCTCTCTCTCTCTCTCCCTGATAGATAGATATTAAATGAGAAAGAAAATAGATCATGTTTTTTTTTTTTTTTTTTTTTTTTTTTTTTTTTTTTTTTTTTTTTTTGTGTGTGTGTGTGTGTGTGTGTGTGTGTGTCTATCTGTCTGTCTGTCAGACAAACAGACAGACAGATAGACAGACACAAAAAAAAAAAACATGATCTATTTTCTTTCTCATTTAATATATATCTATCAGAGAGAGAGAGAGAGAGAGAGAGAGAGAGAGAGAGAGAGAGAGAGAGAGAGAGAGATAACCGTTATTACGTAGCCCCACACCCCCACCCAACCATAAACATTAATAAGTTTAAATGAGAAAAAGTAAAGGATGTTAGCCAAGAATTTGATCTTTAAATCAGAACGGAGCTAGAAAAGTTAAACTGTGGTTAGGTTACCTTCATAACCAATATATACAGTACGAAAATTGCACCGAGCGTTTTGTGCTACTGTGTATTACATGCATGTAAGGGCCTCAGCAGAAGAGTTGATCAGGATCATACTAAAATTAATCATATTATGCTTTACACAATACACAAGAGGACAAGAAGTGACATGGAGGAGTGTAGGACAAAATCCTCATAGGATACAAAATTCTTGACAAAACCATCCCATGACAAAAAATATATATCATAATATTTTCTCTTATTATTTGTAATGTATGAATACTTCTGAGATGTGAATTATTACATTTATTATATGATAATCCCAATCACAAAAAATCTTACTTAACTTAACCTAACTGGTAAAGATTCGTTCGATCCTAAGCTCCGCGTCTTAGCTGGGACCTTGTCCTAGCATAGTTAGGACGAGGTCTTAGGATCAAATCTTAATTCTTTATAAGTATGGGCCCAGATTTTTAGTCAAAATCCTTGAGACATCAACGCAAAACTATTTTGGCTCATGGTTTGAATAGTATAGTGGTTGCGCGCTGCCCTTGCATTCCTTTGGTCGGCAGATCGAGTCCTCGCCCGAGCCCGTGATGCTTAAGCTGTTTACTGGGAGGAACTACTGTGGTCGGACACCACAGTGGGACAGCGGTGATCCACCACGACTGTGAGGCATAGACTTCTAGACAAAAAACCAAACCAAACCAAGAATAGACATAGTTTGAGTAGAATTAGTTGTATTTTACTGTGAAGGAAGCTAGCATTGGTTCAAATAGGTTGTTAATGTGTTTTATGTCTGGCATTGCGGTAAAAGATTGTTATGACTCGGTTCAATAAGTATTCATCTGCAGTTGCGGCGCCATAAGGCAATTATACTAATTAATTCAACGTTATCGGAAGCAAAGGCGACTGTGTTGTTCGTTTTCGTCTGAAAAAGGTAGTTATTTGCATATATCTATAATGAATCTCAACGAATAGTGGATAATGGTGTGTTGCTGAATTCTTATAAGTTTTTGTTAACTGTGCATTGTTATTCTCTTTCAGTGTGTGGGATCCAACTTGTAAGGGTCCAATAGAATGACTTCCCAGCGAGGCGATGCTGAGGACACGTCAAACACCTCAGTCTCACCACAGAAGAATATTTATCTCGTTGTGAACAATGAGACATATGAAAGTAAGGAGTACAATTTTATTTTACATGTTTATATCGTTTTAAGTATGGGTTCGTGTATATGGAACCGGATTTATTGAGACATGAAAAGTTTATTTGAATTGAGGTTATTTCGTGTTTGTCAAGCGTATCCTGTCTTGTAGTTGTAATGGGTAAGCCTTGCAGCTTGAATGTTGATGAGGAATGTTGATGATCAAGAGTACGAGAGTGAAGATCAATGAAAGAAGCACTACGTAATAATATAATATTGCCAACATTGACGTAGGCGAATCAGAGAAGGATGTGGAATGAAGGTAAACACTCTAGGCTTCAGGGAGTGGAGATTTATTATTTGATTAGTAGATTGGGGTAGAGTGGAATGGATAGTGTAAGTATGGATAGTGGATAGTTTGGATAGTGGAGGTGGTCAAACACAAACCCTTCAGATGGTTTGGTCATGTGGAGAGAATGGGAGACAAGGAGGTAGGCTATGTTACGTATTTACCATAAGGCATGAAATTAATGTGGAGGAAAGTAACAAGCACCAGAAAACCTGTTGGCCTATAACAATGGTATCAGTTCTACTACATACTATTAGCAATACACTAGGTGCAGGAGAATTGGATACCAAGGCCTTTTTCTTGTTTGATATTATCGAGCTTCTGATCTCGCATCCTACATTTTAAAGTTGGGACTTATGTTGCCAATATGCATACCCTTACATGTTCTGTATTAAGAGACATTAGCCACAACTCACTCCAATTAATTAGTTTATTTAGGTCTTCCTGCATTTTATCGTAGTCTTTATAGCATATTACTTTATCGCCAAGTTTTGTATAATTTTCGAATTGTGCTACTTTTGGCAGATTTGTCTAAATCATTCCCATAAATAAGGAAGAGCGTTGGTCCCACAACTATCAGGAACTATCTAGTGCAGGCCTCTGGGCCTTTTGTAGCTTTCTTATATTCTTATGTTATGTTCTAACTGATCCTTGAAGCACACCACTAGTCATGTTTTACCAATCATATACTTACCATTTCAAAAACAACTCCTCGTTGGCGGTCTGAGAGCAAATTTCCCATCCATGCACATACATGCTTACGTATTCAATGCTAATCGCTTACTATGAAGGACTTTTTTTTTTTTTTTTTTTTTTTTTTTTTTTTTTTTTTTTTTTTTTTTTTTTTTTAAATTCTAGTAAATCGCATCATACGGCTCCCGAACATATCAACTAACGTAAACTACACTGAGGGAATTTTACAAAGTTTCTAGGTACAGGCGTCAGAACAGATTAGATTAGATTTTAACATCTATGACTATAAATCAAGATATGAAGGGTTAGATAAGAATAAAAGAATAGTAACTGCCTCATCTCTCTCTCTCTCTCTCTCTCTCTCTCTCTCTCTCTCTCTCTCTCTCTCTCTCTCTCTCTCTCTCTCTCTCTCTCTCTCTCTCTCCCAATGCACACACACACACACACACACACACGCACAAATGCAAAGATGCAAGGAAGAACCAAATTTGTTTTATAGATAAAAATGAAACAAAGAAAATTTAACCAGATTGAAGAAATGAGTGAAGTACTAAATAAGAATTTACAGAAAGTATTTACAACGAAATCTGACTTTAAAAAGCCACAAGGACAGAAGAGAACCTATAAGATGTGAGAAATCAGGCTAAATACAGAAGGGATAAAGGAAAGTATGAGGGAATTGGATGAAAGAAAAACAACAGGATCAGATGGGGGTATCAGGATACATATTAAAGGAGTGTAGACAACTCACACACACACACACACACACACACACACACACACACGGTCCGCTAGCGTAGTGGTTAGCGCATTCGGCTCAACCGAGGGGCCAGGGTTCGATAACCTGGGTGGACGGAGAATATTTTGGCGAGTCTCCTTTCACGTGTAGCCCCTGTTCACCTAGCAGTGAGTAGGTACGGGATGTAATTCGAGGGGTTGTGACCTCGTTGTCCCGGTGTGTTGTGTGTGAGTGGTCTCGGTCCAACCCAAAGATTGGTCACTGAGCTCTGAGCTCTTTCCATAGGGGGACGGCCGGCTGTCTCGAGAGAGACCAGCAGCAGACTGTGACAGTGAATAACACACACACACACACACACACACACACACACACACACACACACACACACACACACACACACATCTGTAGAATCCTTCTTTCATCATTGAGGTTATATTCATACAATGGCACGTTGAATGTTGAATTGTACGTGAAGTTTAATATTATTTCCAGCTTAGTAAGATCTCATGATCATGTAATAGAATTAATGAAGATTTTGTATATCTTCCTCTCGACACGATTTGCTATATATAAATAATTTGTCTAGTATTATTATAGTTTATGGGTTTTTATCATAGACTTTTCACTTTTGTTTCCTTTTCTTAGATTATTTCAAGTATTACCAACAATTATCTAACATTTAAGATCTTTTGCTATCGTAAGCAGTCCCAGAAGAAATTCAGTAGATATTGCCTCTAGAAATTTAGCTTATCATGCATACAACTCGTTTTCATCCTCGATCTAGCCTCAGGGTTTTATTTGTCATCCTTTGCATTTAAATATAATAGTAAGCTGTTACGTCCTATCATAAAGTTAGCCTTTTCTTTTATCATAACTTAACCGCATTGATCATACTACTTGCGTAAGGAATCAACACTCAAGCCGTTATAATCTCCTGAGGCGGTGCAACAGAGCATTAACCGGAGTCTCAAGCCTTGTAAACTATTGGTCCCACATACGATTGTTATTATTATACAATCCCGGCAGCGTATCATGATTAGACACGAGAGATGCAACAAGTATTGAAACCTTCAAGCAAGTCATGTAAGCCTCATCATGCTGGTTACACATCGTTATTATATTATATAATGTCCACCGGGCTGTATTTTATGCTAACTTCTCATGGCACGATGGACTTTCCTTTTCTAGTATTGTAAAAGAGAAACGGGGTTTGTTGCGATCTCAAGAGTTCGAAGCTTCATATTCATTTAGGTTATTATGGAGTCATTTACGTAATTGCTTCATTAGTCTTACGATTATTATTAGCTTACATATGGTCACATATTACTGTAGTTTTTTTTCAACTTTTAATAGCGTCCTGCTGTAACCCTCCTTGTAAAGGGTGTTGATCTCTTACTGCGTATTCTGAGTCGTCTCCATGGTGAATGACATGAACATACCACACCAATCTCGAAATCAACTCTGATAAAGTGTCACATGCATTTTGAAACTTCGAATATCAGATCTGATCCACCATAAAGCATCTTCATGAAGGGCGTTTCCTCTCAAAATTACTACATTTGATAACCAATGAAGATTGCGGCTTCTTTATTATTGAAAAAAAAGGTATCCATTATTCTGGATGTCTGTCATATTACGAACCAAACCAATGACACACTGATTACTTAGTAAGCGAGTGTGAACAGTGTTTGAAGTCAAAGCCATTGTGACACATCTACCAACTCGTTGATACTGCGATCCATAACGAGCAACATATATGATGAGTATGATGATTATACAGCTTTCAAACCAGTTGTAATATAACAAACTTTCGGTAGAACGTATAGCTATTTAGAAAGAAATACTTGTAAATATTCACACTCGGCGTGTGAGAGACGTGTCGCTGTCAGCTCCGGGTTTTAGGTAGGATTCGTGGGGACAAACAAGGTCATAGACCTTGAAACTTATACATACGGTTTCGTGAAGTGATCGTGCGTGCCTTGATGGAGGAGTGATGAAAAAGAGTTCAGTGTTTAAAGCAATATAAACGAAAAACTTGTCAGTGAAGGAGCAAGGCAGTCAGTGTGAGGTGAAGAGAGTTGGTTGACCTTATCGCGGATATAATATATTTGAAAATCTTCCAAGCCAGGAAACTGTAGTCCTGTTACTTGGAGATTTTAATCTACCACATGTAAATTGGGATAAAATGAAAGTGAATGGGGGCACAGTGGAGGAGAAACAACAAGCAATATACCGTTTTAGTGTTGCTGAAACATATTTCCTCAAACAATTTATAAAAGAGCCTACAAGGGGAGAAAACACTTTAGATTTGCTGTTTAGCAATGATCATGATATTATCCATTCCTCTAAATTAATGGAAACTAAAATGTCAGATCATAAAATATACGAGATCACCACAAACTTAAAGTGAAGTCAGAGGCACCTCAGCACATCCCAAAATCACTCCCAGGTTTTGCAAAACTAAACTTATATAGTGATGAAGCAGACTGGGCGGTAATAAAGCAACTTCTGAGTGGCATACACTGGAAGGAAATATTTAAAGGGAAAAATTATGAAGAGATGCTCGCCATATTCACAGAGAAATGCCAAGTCATATGTGAAGCAAATATACCCAAGAAGACAGAGCTCGCAGAAAGGAAGAAAATCCCACGTGACAGACGCATCCTGATGAAAAGGAGGAGTGTGTGCAAAGCAGCACTGCACAAAAACATATCCAAGCACAAAGAGGCCAAGCTACAGACCACCTTAAAAGAAATAGAAGATAAACTCTTCGAGTCACATGAAGAGGAAAGAATGAGGGATGAACGCAGGGCAGTAGAAAACATAAAAGGGAATTCAAAGTTTTTCTTTTCCTACGCCAAAAAGAAATGCGCAACAAAAACACAGGTGGGGCCACTGATGGATGAGGAAGGAAAACTGGAGGGAGATACACACAAAATGGCGCAGCTGCTTGGGAAACAGTACGACAGTGTTTTCAGTGCATCGATGATACACCGTCATCTAAGATCCAAACACCTTCTTTCAAGCTGATAGTGCACCAGTAGACATCCAGTTGTTTGCAGACATCGAACTGGATATTGAAGACATCTCCATAGCCATCAACAAACTGAAAATAAACTCGGCAGCAGGGCCTGATGGTTTTCCAGCAAAACTCCTAAAAGTCTGTAAAGACGAGCTATCCCTCCCTTTGATGTTGATGAGAAACACATTCCTGGCCAATGGACAACTACCAGCAGAGTGGAAACTTGCGACAGTAACACCGCCGCACAAGGGTGGGAGCAAAGGTCTGGCCAAAAACTACAGACCAGTAGTGCTGACATCCCAACTGGTCAAAATCATTGAGAGAGGAGTTAGAGAAAGGCTCATAAAACACCTAGAAGAATTTGATGGTTTCAATGAGAGGCAGCATGGTTTCCGAAGAGGTCGCTCCTGCCTGTCACAGCTGCTGATGCACCAAGAATCCATCATAGAAAAGCTCAGCAAGGGTGGAAATGTGGATGTGGTCTACTTAGATTATGCAAAGGCCTTTGATAAGGTCGACCACAACATTCTTCTCCATAAGTTGCGGAATCTAGGTGTCGTCGAAAACGTCGGCAAATGGTTGCGCAGTTTCCTGATGGGGAGAAAGCAGATGGTTTCTGTCACAGGCCATCTCTCAGAACCCAGCAAAGTGAAGAGTGGAGTTCCGCAGGGTTCAGTGTTGGGTCCATTATTGTACATTACAATGGTGGCAGACATTGACAAGGGACTGAGGCACTCCACTGCAACCTCCTTCGCTGATGACACCAGGATCCATCGCCAGGTTGACACAGGGGAAGACGTGGCACTACTTCAAGAGGACTTAGACTCAGTACTGGACTGGTCAAGGCAAAACAATTTGAAGCTAAATGAGGAGAAATTTGAGTTGATCAGGTATGGGACGCAGCAGCATATCAGCTCAACATCAACTACAAGGCAAACCAGCAAAGCATTCTGCCAACCAGTTCAGTGCGAGACTTGGGAGTCCTCATGAGTGACGATGCCACTTTCACAAACCACATCACCAACGTCGTGCATACAGGAAAGAAGCTGGCCAGATGGATCCTGAGAACCTTTAAGACAAGAGACAGTACCTGTATGCTGTCCCTTTGGAAAATCCCTGGTGCTGCCCCAAGTGGAATATTGCTGCCAGCTCTGGTCTCCTCACAAAGTAGGAGACACCATGAAAATAGAGGCCCTGCAGAGATCTTTCACAAACAAGATTCAAAACGTCCACCACCTCAACTACTGGGAGCGACTCAAGGAACTTAGACTCTACTCCTTGCAAAGAAGAAGAGAGCGCTACCTAGTGATTTATATGTGGAAGATCCTGGAGGGTCTTGTACCGAATGTGAGCATAGAAATTAACCCACACCCAAGAAGAGGATGGTTATGCTATGTGAAGAGGGCAGAAGCAACGTCTCAGAAAATAAAGACTTGCATGCATAACTGCTTCTTACACAATGGGGCTCGTCTCTTCAATGCTGTGCCGGACACCATCAGGAACCTGACAGGGGTCACACCTGACCTCTTTAAGCACAGGCTGGACAGATGGTTGTCCACAATACCAGACGAACCCCCAATACCAGGATACCCCAGTTCAACCGGCAACTCACTCATTACATGGAGGATTGACAGCAAGGCTGAACTGCCTGGACACAGCAGAGGCCCACCTCAGCTGCGTCCATGATAGGATGAAATTATACAAAAGTAACAAAAGTAAAAGTAAGCACCGATATCATAGGCAGACCCAGCATCAACGCCTACTCAGGCATACTAACCAAACAGTGTCGAAAGAACAAGGGTAATTTTGTTCAGTATGAGAGCCATCGCACCCCATTTTTCAGATACTTTTTGGAGCAATGGTACACTGTACCTCAGCAGCTTCAGACGTATGGGATTCATTTGAAGAAATTATAGCAATTGAATATTGAAATTATAGATGTGTAGAAATATATAGGTAGTGATTGTTGCATTACTTCATAACCACATTCATTTTTCATGAATATTTCTCTCTCTCTCTCTCTCTCTCTCTCTCTCTCTCTCTCTCTCTCTCTCTCTCTCTCTCTCTCTCTCTCTCTCTCTCTCTCTCTCTCTCTCTCTCTCTCTCTCTCTCTCACATTGGCGCATTCCCTCCCTCTCACACACACACAGTTGGACCTGACGTAGCACCATGGACCCGCTTGGTGGACTTTATTCGGGAGAAGGTGAAGGCTCCGGGCACCAAGGCACTGTGTCGCGAGGGTGGGTGCGGCGTGTGCACCGTAGTGGCCACTGTACCTGACCGTGAATCACCTGGCCACACCAAGACCTTCAGCGTGCAGGCTGTGAGTAGAGTGGATGCAGACAGGGACAAACTGGTATACGAGTCTAGAAATGGTAACTTAGATTCTATTTTTTTTTTCCGGCGTTTGCCGATGATTTGATTAACTTTATTAAGGAACGGTTACTGTCCCCTTTGAGCAAGGGATGGGGATGTATGATATGTTAGAGGTTTCAGGCTTACCTAACCTATTGACTAATCCGTGATGGATGCGATAAACATTACGTTAATAAAGGTTGTTGATATTACAATGCACAATAGATTAATAAATTAAATTCAGACCAATACTAGAGTATGCAGAAGTGATATTGGTCCCCTCACAAGAAAAAGTAAGTGTTGAAATTAGAAAGAATACAGAGACTATAGCAACTAAGATGGTGCCAGATTTAAAAGTCCTAAAATATAAGGAAAAAATTAAAGGAATGCAATTAACATCATTAAAAGAAAGAAGAGTAAAAGACTTTCACAATATATGGAATGATGAACAGCCTGGAGAAAACTGATATAAGAGATTTATAATGAAAAGAAAAAAGACTACATATTTGAGGGGCCACAAAAAAGAAAGATTGCAAAAAGGAATTTGCTTGAAAGACAAAAAAGTATAGCTTTCCCTAGCAAAGTATAGATACTTGGAATGGACTGAAAGAAGAGGTGATAATGGCAAAGAATATACAACTGAAGGAAAAACTGGACAAATATAAATACGGAGACAGGACCACACGACTGTAGCTCAGGCCCTATATACTGCAACTAGGTAAATACACACTGAAAAAATAATTAATGGAAAATAAGATATAAGAAAGATATTATATACAGTTACCCAAAGCGAGGAGCATAAAAATACATAAAGTAAGTAAGTGATGTAGCACTTCCAAAATTATGTGAGCAGTGTAAAAAGAATACTTAAGTAATGCATTGTACATATTTCAGTTTTGTTCCAAAAATTTTAAGTGGATAAATATATGATTGAGTTTTTTTTTGTATTGCAGTGTCAGGCCCTGGTGTATGCCTGTGCAGGATGGAAGATAGAGACCGTGGAAAGTCTGGGGAACCGGTACACAGGTTACCACTCCATTCAGAAGGCTCTGCATGGGTTCTATGGCACCCAATGTGGCTTTTGTTCTCCTGGTATGATTATGACCATGTATGGGTAAGTGTAATTATTGAGACCCTTCTTGAGATTATTGATTATTATTAATTATTAAGACCTTCTCTTAAGGAAATGGGCAAAGCAGAATAAATCCTTACTTTTTCCTATCCATACACACAAACCTTGCACAAAATAGTTGTCACTCTTCTTCATTGTTTCCCTTTTACTTAACTGTTTTGAAACACAGATAAATTTATCTAAAGAATTTAGGTAGGGCCATGAGGTGGCTGTGCCTAGGGGTTGAAGCCCTGACAGTACACTCAGCATACCAACACTTTACCAACCGGAACATAATGATTACCAAGCGGAGTTTAGTCAACGTTTACCGTCCCATCACTACATGGGTTTTCCTCATCCTTTATTGATATTTTTTTGTTTTGACATTTCTAGGTTTTCCCTTTTCTAGTGGTAGCGTTTTCTTTGGGGCCATGATACGAAATAACCAGTAATAACGGCACATGCTACCGTACAACCATCACTGGCGATCACACCTTTGCCACCACTATAATGTAAGTGTTTAGAAACATAGATAAATTTATCTTAATGAGTAAGGTAGCCATGAAGAGGTTGTACCGAGGGATTAAACCCATGACTACATTCAGCTTACTGATGCCTTACTAATCAGACCATAATGATCACCAAGTGGTGATCACACAAGTGGAATTTGACTGTTCCGTCACTACACCTTCACATCCAGAGTATATGTCATACATGTATTTATTGTCATTTCATTTGCTTTAATTTTTTTACTGGTGACAAGTCTACCTTAAAGTGGTGGCTTAAGCCTTGCCTGTTCATCACTTAACATTATATAACTTTTTGTACCTTTTCTGTTTGAATTTTACTGTAAACTTTACCAGGTAAGCTACTAGTTCTCACTATTATTATTGCATACTGTAATTGTCACATTTCATTAGTGTATTCTTGCTCTGTAGCATGAGACATAAGATGCCTTCCTTCAGCAACATCCACACCAATACTGTTCATGTGATGTGTATTCTTATTTACCAGTGTTCTTTATTTCCAACACCTTATTGTGATTGCATTGGTTGAATCTCGTAATAATGCATGTTCAGATAATTCACTTGTACCAGTGCCATTGCACAACGTATTATATAATCATTTTGCATTCCATGTGTTAGTTCCATTGAAGCAAACAACATATAGCAGATAAAAACTAAAAGTCCACATTATAAACAATACTTATTAGATTCATGTTTTTTAGGAAATGTCTGTCTGCTTCATTTTTTTATGTAGCCTTTCATCTGATTTGATAACTTATGACCTTTATATATACTCATCCTTATTCCAGCCAGACAAAAGGATCAGGACCGCTCACCTCTGCCAAGGTCGAGGCATCTCTGGACGGTAACATTTGTCGCTGCACTGGCTACCGGCCCATCCTGGATGCCTTCAAATCCATGACAGTGGATGCAGACCCTACCCTTAAGAATAGACTTGTGGACATCGAGGTGTGTGCATTTGTGTAGACACCAGTAATGATATTCTCATATTCATTTACAAAAATATAGACCACCTTATGCCAATTGTAAAATGGAAAAACATATGTTTTATCCTATTTAGGAAGCATACAATGGAGTCTGTGAGAAGAATGGCACTAATAGGTGTGGTGGCTGTAAGGGAAGAGAAAACGGTGGATGTAAGAAGGACACAAGTACCCCATCTGCTGACAGTCCCGGGGAACTCCAGTTGTCCATTGGCTCTGTCCGCTGGTTCCGGCCAACCAAGATAAGTGTGAGTGTCTTGGAGACATCCTTTTGTCCTATGTGTCATGAAATTGGAAATTTTCAAATATGCTTCAGCCTCTGTGTGATGCAAATTCAGTAGGTTGGTTTGCTACCACTACAGTAGGAGATGGATACTTTAACTATTTTAAATGATGACTTCTTATATTGTCAGTATTTGGGAGAAAATATTATTTTTGTTGTGAAACCGTAATTTTGTTTTATTTATTATTTTAATGAAGATTGGGTAATTGAAGACAGTCTTGATTATGTATAAATGGACAAATTAATTAGAATCATTGTCTCAGGAACTTTAAGGAATTAAGAAAATTAAGTAACCAGGCTGCTCCTAATGTTGAATTATGAAAGAATATTTGTTGACTATGTTCATTAATGTAATATCAAATATCCAGATACATTGTATAATTTTATCAAATTTGTGTTGTGTTTATGTAAGTTGGCAAGAAATTTATAGTTTGCAATATCCCAAGTTTCTTACAAAAGCCATTGATTTCAGGGCATATACAATATTCTGAAGACTATTGGTGAAAAGGAGAAATACCGGATCGTTGTTGGCAACACTGGTCAAGGTAGTGCTGAAGAAAGACTAATAACCAGTTTCTATCTATCTATCTATCTATTATCTATCTATCTTATGCTTCTTCCTAGGAACTACACCCCATCTCCCATGGGATGCCACAGTAGAAGAGTTTCAGCTTATTCCTGTCCTTACATGTCAAACATTTTCATTACTCTCACTATCCATTCTCCTTTCCTCACATATTCTTCACAGGTAACTCATTTCTACTGCCTGTTTCCTTGATCTTTGGCTTTCATTCCACACCCAGGTCTCACTTGCATTAATTATAATTATTCCAACACGCAGTCCCTTTTTCATTTCTGCACATACCGTCCTCTCTTTCAATTTATGCTCTAAGGATCCAACCACTTTCCTCCCTTGTACAGCTGTTTTTCTCGTCTCATCTTCAATATTTTAATGCTGCACAGGATCGAACCAAGACATTTAGATTGATGTACCTCCTCTAGTCTTTCTCCATTTAACCTAATTGCGCATTCTTTCTAACATTGAACTCTTATCCTAATGGGCAATCAAAATTAACCTCTTCACTTTTATTTCTCTCAAACACCATCATCTTACTTTTGTTAATATTCCCCTTAAAATTACTTCTTTTGCACACTGTCAAACGCATTTAACAGCCTTTGTAATCCTTTCTCATCTTCCATTTCTCATCTTCGGTAATCAGAACTGTATCATTACCAAAAAAAAATTGTATTCAACACACCTACTTTTACAACTATTTACACACATTTCAACTCCAACATCACCAACCATTGCTTTCTTATAACACCATCCACCCACGAACAGCCACAGGGACATAACACATCCTTGCCATACAATCGCTTGTATTCCAAAGCTTTCATTAGACATTAGAATAGCACAACCTTCCTTACTTTTTCCTTTATAACCTTCATCCAATCCTGTCTACGCAGCCCCACCAATCATACTTTTCCACATACCATCTTAATTTCCTTTCTTGTGTTCAAATGCATCCTGACCACTCAGATGGGTTTCACTCAGGTCTTAAACATCTACCTTCCCTCTAAGAAAACATTCAACTACCATTCTTTTTCTTCCATCTTTCCGCCCATTTAAATTGAAGCAAAATTTTTGGTTGGATATTTAGGGATTAGTATTCATTGATTGATTGTCATGTGGTACAGTGTTCAACCAATAGTGATCAGTGAAATCAGCACTTAGTTCACAATTCTGCAACTAGGTGCCCACACTTTGCATCAGGTAGGGGACACCTTACATTAATGAATATCAGGTAGAGTTCAATGCTGAAGAGTGGTCCTACAGTCCCCTTTCCCGTAACAGGAGTGTTCAAAAATGAGGGGCCATACTCAGCCTATATCTCTACTGATGGCATTGAAGAGCTGTACACCATCTCGCTGGGTGTACCAGTGCAGCTCGGGGCCAATGTGAGCCTGGCCCGGGCCATAGAGGTGTTCCAGCACATGGCCAAGGCACAACAGGACTTTCACTACCTAGAGGTTCTTGCCAAACACTGGCAGATGGTCGCCAATGTAGCAGTCAGGAATGTGAGTCTATGTTGCAGCAACTTTTCAACACTGTGGAAATCAGTTATCTAAGGTTGCATGAGTTTCAGTTCTGGTATCCATCACTGAAGATACTCAGAATTACTGTTTGTAACTTTTTTTCAGGCAATTTGAACTTGGCCAGATATCTATTTTGGTCCTTTGGTGGATTTTTGGACAATTAAGAGTGGTAATGATATAGACGATTTTTTCATTTATTTTATCACTTGTGCATATTCTTAATCTTTGGAGTCAGGATTTTTAATACAGTCCAGTGTTGTACTCAAATCCCTGAACACTAAAAATATTATTTGTCAGCAGAGCTATCTGTATCATGATGAACTCAACTTACTTACTACAATGTGCAGCATACTATGAAAAATGTGAATTAATGGCCTGTGAACGTTGTACAGTTTGTCTTGCAATAGACTCAGGGAGGTGATGATGATGATGACAGTTATACTCTGTATTTTGATACATTTTTTAGGTATAGTTTATGAATACAGTGGTAGACAATGGTTACAAAAGTTTTTTTTTTCTGAGCAGACAGGCAGCTGGGCTGGCAATTTGATGTTGAAGCATGCTCATCAAGGATTCCAGTCAGATATCTTCTTGACACTTCTTGCTGTTGAGGCAGAGCTGACCATAGGCAGTGCTGCCGATGCCTCCACCACCCACATGGGCCTTGAAGAATTCCTCAGAACTGATATGTCTAAAAAAGTCATCCTCTCTGTGACACTATCACGTGCATCACCCAACACAAAGGTAAAGGCAATAGAAGAAGAGAGGAAGGTAAGAGTAGTAAAGAGAAACAGAATAGATATATTTCATATATATAGGGAAAAAAATGAAGTGAGAGAAAAATTTATACCCTTCAGACAAACCACTCCTGAACACATCTTTACAGCTGCGGACATTCAAGATCACACCACGTGCTGTTAATGCACATGCCCATGTCAATGCCTGCTTCAGAATGGAGGTGGAATCAGCAGATAGCTTCAAGGTCATCCACAAACCCTCTATCCTCCTTGGGGGTATCAACCCAAATTTTATCCATGCTACTGAAACGGAGAACTTCCTGACAGGGAAGAGATTGACTGATGAGGCTACAGTAGTGGAAGCTGCAGAGATACTTGGCCGAGAGGTGCAGCCGGACAGTCATCCACAGGATGCCTCTCCTGCTTACCGCCGTAGCCTTTCCCAAGCACTTCTGTACAAGGCTATTGTAGGATTTCTGGGTAACAAAGTGAAGCCTGAGTTAGCCAGTGCTGGACCAAATATTGTACGGCCCCTGTCCTCCAGCCTCCAGGAGTTTGACATGGACCAGGAAGCTTGGCCTGTAGGAGAGCCTGTACCAAAGCTGGAGTCTGCCACTCAAATCTCTGGTAAGTAGATATTGCCAGACTTTGTGCTAAAGCAGTTGTAATAGAGGTGACCACAATACAAATGTAACATAATTTCAATGACTATTATTGTTATATTTTATAGGAAGAACAAACAGGAACACATAGGAAGAACATATGATCCTTATAATATGGCCACAAGTTTGCTATTAGTCATAAGGATAATCAAGTGGAATTTTCTATTACAGGTGAAGCAACATACCTTGATGACGTCCCTTACCTGCCCAATGAGCTCCATGGGGCCCTGGTTCAGACCACTCATGCAAACGCTAAGATAACCAATGTGGATGCCTCAGAGGCCCTCAGACTGAGTGGCGTGGTGACTTTTGTAACTGTTCTTGACATTCCTGGAAAGAACAGCTTTATTGTCAATGCTGGTAAATTTCCTGACCCTGTGAGTACACTACTACTGATCAGTAAATGTGAAAGAACCCTAAAGTTATATTCTGTGGATACATTTTTCTGTGGCTAAACAGATTGTGTTTTCAGTTTTTTGTGCTCATTGTCTTATTGCTTTATATTTGGTGTGTTGCACTGTATTAGCTATCTTCAGATGATCCACTCCTGCCTCCAAACATAGGTGTTTGTGGAGGAGAGATCCAAGTATGCTGGCCAACCTGTGGGTCTTATAGTGGCCCGGGACAGAGACACAGCAGCTCGTGCGGCCCGGATGGTGTTGGTGAGCTATGGAGATATGAAGAAGCCTGTCGTCACAATCAAGGATGCATTGGCTGAGGGAGGTCGGGATGAGCTTGCCATTAACTTTATCACTGGCAAGGTAGAACCAGCAGTCCTTGGAGACCCTGAAGGTACATCCCTCAATTACTGTAATAGGAAGCAGCATAATGCAAAAAATATATACAGTGGAATTAATTTTCCACACCAATCACCAGGCAAACCTTATCCCAGCCACTTCATAATGCACAAAGTCCTAGATACAATTAGTGTGTTGACAACCCCAGTGAATTTGATTGCATCAGTTTGTACCATCCTGCAATTTTTTTTCTTTCCTTGATGTTGAACCTTCTTCTATACCTGGTAAATATCCCTATTAAAAGAAGATAGCCAAGACAAGGCATTTAAAGAAAAATTCCATCCTTTAAAGATGAAAACATGAAATGTAGTAGAATGTCTAATTTATATGAAGATTGATTGCATCATACACTTAATGTTCAAGTACTAATAAAGTTATGCATGATATATATATATATA
>JAXIVD010002112.1:57500-60000 GCA_036785275.1 Cancer borealis
TTATTTACCATTATTTGCTCTTCTTTCAGTCCATTTCAAGTACGTATCTATAATGCAATTTTTCTTGTATCCCCTCAAATATCTAGCCTCTCCTTTTCTTTTCATTATTTGATAATTTCTCTTTTTCCTCCAGGTTGTTTATCAATTTATATATTTTAATTAAGTCTCTTCTTTCTGTTCTTTCTTTTAGTGTTGTGAGTTGCATTTCTTGTAATCTTTCCTCATATGTTGGCTCTTCCAAATCTGGTACCATCTTAGTTGCAATTCTTTGTATTGTTTCTAATTTTAACACAATTTTTCTTAAGGGGACCATATTACTTCTGCATATTCCAGTTTTGGTCTATTCATCGTAGCTAGAATTTTTCTCATTACATTTTTATTTAGGAAGTGGAAAGCCATCCGTATATTTCTTAGCATCATGAATGTGTCACCAAATATTTATCTATATGTTTCTCTGGTGATAAGTTGTCCTATATTATTACTCCCAAATCTTTTATTTAATTGTGATTTTTCATCCTTTACCACTGTTTTATTTTCCTTCCTTTTAGTTAGTCTTCCATCCATGTATTTCACCTTCACTTTCAAACGTCTCTCACTTTACTTCACTTCAATTAAAGTCTTCCTCCTTCTATTAATTATCTTTTCTAAACTCTCTAGGATGTTTTCTATTAATTCTTAGTCTTCTTCTTTGGAACTCCACCTTCACTCAATATTACTACAAGTTATTTTCCTTTTTCTGATAAAATATACATCTATTTTTTCTTTAACCACTACAGAGTAACAGATGGAAGAAGCGTGGCATTGCAGTAATTCCAGAGTACTATGGCTTTGATTACCCTCCAATCTTCCGCTATGGTCTCCAAGTCAGCATCTATGAGCATGACGGAACAGTGGCTATCTCCCATGGAGGCATTGAAATGGGCCAAGGCATCAACACCAAGGTATGGCAAGGAACATTCAAGTTAGGTGTGGTTTGGGATGCGTTACCTGGACACAAAACTGATTTCCATGTAGAATTTTGTTTTCATAATGAGACTTTTTTAATGGAGACAAACAAAATTGTAGGTTATTAAGATATTCTTCCTGCAGGTGGCCCAGGTAGTTGCCTACACACTGGGTATCCCACTAGCACAGGTGGTTGTCAAGGCTTCAGACACAATGGTCGGAGCAAACTCCACTGTCACTGGTGGCTCCTTTGGCACTGACCTCTGTGCACATGTGAGTAAAATGGATCAGCTACATCAAGTGATTATATTACTTACCAACATCCAATAGTAAATATTTCCTGCCTAGGAAAGGTGCAGAATAAATGCTGGAGATATAGAGCCTCTCTACCAAGCAAGTGAAAGGTTAATTTTTGTGTTTTTTATTTGTATAAATTGCTAAGTTTTACTATATCCCCAGGGTGTGAGAGTGGCAAGCACAGCCATTAAACAGCGCATGGATGTTGAAAAAGAGAAGATAAAGAAGGACACTGGGGAAGAACCAACGTGGCTACAGTTGGTGAAGCACTGTTTCAATCATGATGTGGATCTGAGCGAACGTTACTGGTGAGAGTGTGAAGAAAAATGAGAAAGAGAAATGGGGGAAAGAGTGAATTAATGCAAATAAAGTAAGTGCCAGGCATCAGAGGTAATATGGCACTATGTTAACCTAAAAGGCAAATGGCAGAGCAGAGATAAACTGCTGGAACACAAAGGCTGTTATCTGAAGTCGAATGTGATGAGGTATAGGATGGGAAAAGAAGTGAAACATTAATTAAAGGTTTTGCAAATAAGGCTTCAATCTCAGAGATGGTCTCAATAGGGGAAGGAGGAGAGAAGACAGTGGGAGTAAAAGTTTTCTTGGCAGGAGGTTGCAGGGAAAAAGTTTTAGTGATTACGGATGAAGTTGGATCAGTAGACTTTCTTGGAAGGGAAACAGGAGTGATGCTTGGTGTTTTATATACGAATATGACATGGGATAGGAGCAGGGTGTGAAGTTGAAGGAGTAGAGGTTGGGGTGATTAGCCACTGGCACTCAAGGAACTACAAGTGATATGAGAGAAGTGGTAGGGTGAGACACAAGAGGGGGATGAAGAGAGGGCAATAGCAGTGGAAGAGGTAATTGTACTAGATGAAGGAGGAACAAGAAGAGTGGAAGAGGAAGAAGAAGAAGTAGGAGTAGAGGAAGGAGGATGTGATTTAGTAGTGTCGAAAGCCACTGAGACTGGCTTCTTGTGTATCTTCTTTGAGTGTTATACCATGTTTGAAGCAGAGGAGAGCAACCTCCAAATTCAAATTTGTAGAAAGGAGAGCCTCGGAAGAAAACATGGTTGTAGTTTGCACAGAAGCATTTTGTTGAGGGTCAGTTTGTACGGGTATGGCCAAGTGTTTACTGAGTAGGGAGCATGAGCAGGGATATGGAAGTATTAGTTCCATAGGTGAGGACCAAAGAGGCTAGATAAAGGAAAGTGATTAGTGGTAGTGGATGCACGTGAGCGAGGGTGAAAGGAGTAGAC
>JAXIVD010002113.1:5000-12500 GCA_036785275.1 Cancer borealis
AATCATGAATGTAAAGACTGTGGGAAAACATTTACCCTAAAGTCTCACCTCACCACACACACCCTGACACACAGTGGTGTTAAAAGCTATGAATGTAAAGACTGTGGGAAAACATTTACCCAAAAGTCTACCCTCACCACACACACCCTGACACACAGTGGTGTTAAAAACTATGAATGTAAAGACTGTGGGAAAACATTTACCCGAAAGTCTCACCTCACCAGACACCCTGACACACAGTGGTGTTAAAAACTATGAATGTAAAGACTGTGGGAAAACATTTACCCAAAAGTCTCACCTCACCAGACACCCTGACACACAGTGGTGTTAAAAATCATGAATAAAAACTGAGGGAAAACATTTACTTATGAGTCTCATCTCACCCAACACACCCTGACACACACTGGTGTTAAAAACTATGAATGTAAAGACTGTGGGAAAACATTTACCCGAAAGTCTCACCTCACCACACACACCCTGACACACAGTGGTGTTAAAAACTATGAATGTAAAGAATGTTTGAAAACATTTACTTATAAGTCTACCCTCATCACACACACCCTGACACACAGTAGTGTTAAAAACTATGAATGTGAAGACTATGGACAAGCATTTACCCAAAAGTCTACCCTCACCACACACACCCTGACATACAGTGGTGTTAAAAAATATGAATGTAAAGAATGTGGGAAAACATTTACCCGAAAGTCTATCCTCAACAGACACACCCGGATACACGGTGTTAAAAACTATGAATGTAAAGACTGTGGACAAGCATTTACCCAAAAGTCTTACCTCACCACACACACCCTGACACACGGTGTTAAAAACTATGAATGTGATGACTGTGGACAAAGATTCTCATCTCAATCAACACATGTTTAAACACACTGGCTTGAGGGAGTTCAAGTGTGATGTTTGTAAGAAATGTTTCAAGAGAAAGAAGGATATTCGCAGACACGTGAAGATACACTTTTGAGTTGATGTGTTGTGTGGACAAGTGTGGTGGTGGTTACAGGTGAGGGTGTTACACCTCACTCTGAGACTACATACACACACACACACACACACACACACACACACACTGTGTCCTGGCACCAATTATGTTTGCAGTATATATAAATGACATGGTTGATGGCATAGAAAATGACATAAGTATGTTTGCAGATGATGCCAAGATAATGAGGAGAGTGACAAACCAGGAAGACTGTATTGCCCTACAATTAGATCTTGATCAAATAAAAGAGTGGTCTAACAAATGGCAAATGGAATTTAATGCTAAGAAGTGCAGTGTGATGGAGTTCGGGAAGAGTAACAAAAGAATCAAAGGGAATTACTCGTTAGCTAATGAAATAATTAAGAAAACGACAGAAGAGAAAGATCTGGGAGTAATTGTGACAGACATTCTATCACCAGAAACACACATAAGCAAGATAACTGGAGAAGTGTATACTCTGCTCGGAAATATAAGAACAGCCTTCACATATCTGGATGAAGATATGATAAAAAAAAACTAATAACATCAATGATACGGCCAAGATTGGAGTATGCAGCGGTAGTGTGGTCGCCAAGGTTGAAGAAGGATGTTGAAAAGTTGGAGAGGATTCAGCGAGCAGCAACAAAAATACCAGCAAGGCTAAGCGACCTTCCGTACGAGGAAAGATTGAGAGAACTAGGACTGATAACCTTGGAAGAAAGGAGGCAGAGAGGAGATTTAATAGAGTTATATAAAATTCACGAGGGAATGGAGATGATTGACAGAGATGATTTGGTGATCAGGGACGTCAGTGGTAGCAGAGGACATAGCAAGAAATTAATGAAGAGGGCGTGCAGAGGAGACCTTAAGAAGTATAGTTTTCCACATAGAAGTATAACTGTCTGGAACGAGCTCGATGATGAGATTGTGTGTGCAAAAACAATTCATGATTTCAAGACAAAATTGGATGCAAAGAGATATAGAGACGGGACAGCACGAGCCTAAGTGTGGCTCTTTTCCTGTATAACACAACTAGGTAAATACACACACACACCACCAACTGGTGTGGTTTAATGTCAACCCAAGGAACTGATGCATCACAGAACTGCCCAACACTGAGAGCAAGACAAGAGATAGACCACCACCACCACCACCACCACCACCACCACCACCACCACCACCGCCGCCACCGCCACCACCACCACCACCACCACCACCACCACCACCACCACCACCACCACCACCACCACCACCACCACCAGGATCCACACACCTGCAACACTTACAGCAGAGGTTGTGTGACACTTTCGGTGGTCTGTGAAGTCACCAGACGACACAAGTACAACCACAACTATAATTGGTTCCTGAATCATCCTTTCATCTCCCTCGTGGACCAGCGGCCTCATCACCAACCAAGTAAGTAGTAGTGGTGATAATAGTAGTAGTAATAATAGTAATTATTAAGGATAGTAATTAAATATATAGGAAATATATAACATTTTATTACAAAAATATTTAATCAAGTTATTAACAGATGACCCCAAAACACACATATGTACGTTATCTCTATCTCAGTCCACAGACCCACAGGATGTCACCCACAGGATGTTAATGAACCACAGTCAAGACTCACCACAGCCTACCACATTATACATTATACATTATACATTATATATATATATATATATATATATATATATATATATATATATATATATATATATATATATATATATATATATATATATATATAACTCTTCCTCTCAGTCCACAGTATGTTGGCGTGGACATCGGAGGGAAGTGATAATCAGCTGAAGAAATGTTTGAGTTGGAGTCCATCCATTCACCTGAGACTGCAGACCCAACGTGGAAGAGGTGAAGACCAAGATGAGTAAGATGTTCTCCACCTCCCTTCAGGCACAGGTTTTTGAAGAAGTGAGGAGAAGAAGAAATAAATAAATAAATATATATATATATATATATATATATATATATATATATATATATATATATATATATATATATATATATATATATATATATATATATATATATATATATATATGAGATAGACTGGTGAGTCTTGATTGTGGCCACATTAACATCCTGTGGCCACATTAACCCATATATATATATATATATATATATATATATATATATATATATATATATATATATATATATATATATATATATATATATAATGACATCCTGTGGTGAATCTTGACTGTGGTTCCATAACATGCTGTGGTGACATCTGTTCCTCTGAGTGCACAGTGTGTTGGCGTGGACGGCGGAGGGAAGTGATGATCAGTGGTGAAGAAATGTTTGCTTGAGGCTGCAAAGTGACAGGAGAATGTTTGTCACGTATCACTCTTCAGCCACTCGTCCCCACCACCACCACCACCGTGGCTGCCGCCAACCTGTGCACGGAGAGAGAGAGACAATAATTAGTGTGGGATATCAAAGTGGAACAGTATAAATGATAGATGATACAGACAGTATAATTATAGATGATTATAAATTGACCAACAATAATAAAACTGAATCTACAAAACTATCTTGTCTACTTATACATTGTCCTAATCTTGTTTAAGGTGAGGTGTGTGTAGGTGTCTGTGTGTAGAGAGGTATATGTGTGTGTGTGTGTGTGTGTGTGTAGAGGTATGTGTGTGTGTGTGTTCTCATTCTCAACAGCTGGTAAAGTATACAGAAAAGTTATCAGGTAAGGATTAAATTAGTATCTATATATATATTCACAGGTATTTTTCATCAATCAAAAGTTATATGAACATTAAATTACCTGGTGTGTGTGGTGCCTGTAGAGTGCCTGTTTCCATATGAGACTATAGAGTGCCAAGGTGAGGCTGGAGAGTGCCAAGATAGGCCTATACTGAGGAGGCACATGTCAGGTTGTCTTCTTCACTTGCCGCTAAAACAATGGAAAGGAAACACTTGATACACATATACAAATCACTTCCCTTATACTTTTCAACCTATCTCTAAGGGTACATATAGCTGTACAAAACGATCTTTAGAATACATTGTCCTAATTTTATTTATTATTTATTAAGATAATGAATTAACTATAGAACCTAGAATATAGACCTTATATTTGTTGTAAGATATGGCTGTAAATTACCTGTGGTGTGACTGTGGTGTGACGTCGTTATAGTCACTGAGGAGTTCTTGACCACCAAACACATCTGGCTAACACTGCACTCACTCAACACTGCAAAAAAACATACAAAAATACACTTAATCTCACTCCTGCAGCGACTTCTATCTTTCCTTCTCATAAGTAGTAGTCTCCCACACCGACCTCAACACCCAATTCAGATTCCACTCCCACATGAGACAGTGTGTAGCCAAGGCAGGTGGTGTTAATACCTACCAACACACTAATTCCTTAAGAACAGAGCTTGTATTAAGTTATAAGATCTTCCATCACCTCTGACCCATCCAACTTACACACCTATTCACTATATCACACCAACAAGAGGACTTAACTTGAAGGTTTTTGTGCCTAGAGCTGAAACAGAAGTAAATAGACGCTTCTTATCATGCCGTGTCATCCCTCATTGCACACTTTAAATACAAGTTAGCGCACACCACTCCATAACTCCCTGGTCTTAATATAACCTCTAACACACTGTACATACTTCACCAATACCAACACCTAATACCTGAACTTAATTACTGGTATATTAGCCATCTAATCCATTGGCTTTGTTTCCCATCTATCAGGAGAGTAACACCTGTACCTAACACTGTATATCTTTCACCTGTGCCTTCATTCTCTACATAAATTACAGACAAACACACACACACACACCTGTACTTTGATCTGATTAAGGTTAGGTTGATAAAGTGTTTCCTCCTCTTCCTCTTTCCTCTTCTTTCTCCCTCTTGTTACTCTCTCCTTACGGCTTTTCCTGTCATAAAAAAAGGCTGTTAGGAGGTAGAGTGAGTTTTTTTCTCAGTATTAGGTCAAGATACAGACATGAAAACTATTTATACTTAGATAACATTGCAATTATAATACGAGTGAAATGCAAATACATATATACATACATACATACATACAATACCTGATTTTGTGGGTGTTGGTGTATTTCTCTCTCTGTAAGGCAAGGTAAGGTAAGACAAGGTAAGGTAAGATAAGGTAAGGTAAGGTAAGGTAAAGCAAGGCAAGGTAAGGTAAGGCAAGGCAAGGTAAGGTAAGGTAAGGTTCTGTTGAAAGGATTAGATTAAATGAAGGATGTGTATTTATAGAAAGGAAATTATGTTAGCAGAGGTAATTTCTATGGGTTAGATCCACGGATATTCCAATGGAGAATGGACGTCATTGAATAATAATAATAATTTTAAAAAAAAAAGTAGGAGTTATAGAAGGAAGGACAGTATCTGGGCAGGAAGGATTTAGGATTAAGGAATTATGTGGCAAGGATTCACGAGACTCCAGGAGGTAAAGGCTAGTTAAGAAGAGATTGTTTACTAGATGTAGCTGTGAGGGTGGGAGGAGAGAAGGAGGAGGAGGAGAGGGAGAGGAGTAGGGGAAGGTGGTATGAAAGTGGAAGGAAGGTTATTGAGTGGTTTGTGGTGGGATAGAGGATGAAAAAAGTGAGTGAGATATCAATGAAAGGAAGGGGATGAGGGATGAGAGGAAGGAAGGAAGGGGATGAGAGAGAGGGAGTCAACATTTTCGTAGCTGGAGGTTGTAGGGAAGAAATTTTAGTGATTATCAACATTTTCTTAGCTGGAGGTTGTAGGGAAGAAATTTTAGTGATTAGAAGGTTAAGGTTGCGTGAGTTTCAGTTCCGGTAACCATCAATGAAGATGCTCTCCTGAACGTCAGCCAATGGAAGGTAATGGGGATGGAAACGGAAGGATTTGAGGACAGAAAGAAAAACAATACAATGATAAATATGAATAGAGGAACGAGATCTTTGACGGAAGGATTTGAGGACAGACGCAGAAACAATACAATAATAAATATGAATAGAGGAATGAAATCTTTGACGACACAAGAATTAATTGCAAAAAGGAATTTACTCACACACAGAGGATTTGCAGAAAGGTAAGAAGTTGTTATATGGTTTAGCAAAATTATACAGAAAAAGTAAGACAAAATAATATAACATTAAGGATAAGGAAAGGAATATATATAGATAATAGATGGACGGAATATTTTGATGAAGACGATGAAATTATGGAAGAAGAGTTTGAAAGAATGTAAAAATTATGAAAGAACACACACACACACACACACACACACACAAACACACACACACACACACACACACACACGAAGGAACACTCAATAAATATAACATCATTTTCAGATTTTATTTCCAGAAAGGGAAAAAAATGGATTATATATTAAGTACATGATAAAATGACAATCCCTTAATTATGTACACATACACACGTACACACACACACACACACACACACACGTACATACAAAACACACATACATACATACATACATACACAAACACATTAAAAATTTGTTAATATGGAAGTTTTTTGATAAATTTTTTAAATATCACTTTTATTTTTGGCTTTTTTTGACTTTTTTTTGACAGTAACGCACATCTATTTTGTCTACATTAACACTCACACACACACACATACACGCGCACACACACCCCCGCAAACACACAAATACATACATTAATAAACACACACACACACACACACACAAGTACAAAAAATTGGAATTGAGAGGCAAAGTTTTTTCACACACACACACGCACACACACATACACACTATAAATATTGCGAAAACATAAACAATAGACGAAGAAACATTGGCAAAAAACTTAACATTGGCACATCGCATAATAATAATAATAATAATAATAATAATTTGCAGAAAAACACTGTACAAAATGCAATCAGTATAGTACACAAATTTCTTATACAAATATTATCTCTCTCTCTCTCTCTCTCTCTCTCTCTCTCTCTCTCTCTCTCTCTCTCTTTGTCTGTCTATCTAATATGTCTGTCTGTCAGTCATGTACACACACACACACACACACACACACACACACACACACACACACACACACACACACACACACACACACACACACACACACATGTACACACAAAATCTAAGGTACAAAAATCTATTATGTACAATTTGACTAATTGATGTTTATTTACAATTATCCGGCAGCACAAACGCTTTTTAAAAGGGGGGGAGGGGCATAGGGACGTACACACACGCACACGTACACACACACACACACACTATACGGCATTTATGTATCTATCTATTTATGTACGTATATAGAACTGGTATGTATGTATTTGTATATGTATATGTGTGTGTATGTATGTATGGTATATGTGTGTGTATGTATGTATGGTATATATGGTATAGAGGTAAGGGTAATAGTGACAAAGGACGGGGTAAAGAGAGGGAGGTGCATGAACTAAGTGTCTTTTATACAAACAGTAGAAGTGTAATAAATAAGATAGACACACTTAGAGGTATCGCATGTGTTGAAGAG
>JAXIVD010002113.1:17500-27500 GCA_036785275.1 Cancer borealis
ACACACACACACTCTTCCTCCTCTCTCTCTCTCTCCAACACACACACTTTCCTTTCTCTCTCTCTCTCTGCCTCCCACAAACACATACTTTCTCACCCACACACCCACACACACACACACACACACACGTACTTGTATCAATCTGAAGTGGTGCGGCGGAGGTTCAAGAAGAGGATCAAGTAGAAACTCAGGCGGATGCAACTTCGATCTTCCTTCGTCTCTTACTGAACATCTTTGTACCACCTCCTCCTCCTCCTCCTCCCCGCTGTAGGACGCTCCCTGTGGAGAGAAAGGGGGGTTAGGGGGGGAGGAGGGGAAATGTTGGGGGAGGTGTAGGTAGGGGAGGGAATGTGTGTGTGTATGTGTGTGTGTGTAGGTAAGGTAAGATTGTCTGTGTGTTGGGTTGTGTTGTTGTGTTGGGGTGTATGTGTGTGTGTATATGTGTGTGTATGTGTGTGTGTGGTGGGGATGTATGTATGTATATGTGTGTATGTGATATCATATTAACCAATTAACATACATGTGATTAATTTCTAATAACAATATATATGTGTGTGTGAGGGAGTGACTAACTATGACTGTGTGTGAGTATGTATGTGTGTGACTGTGTACGTGTATGTGTGTGTGTGTGTGTGTGTGTGTGTGTGTGTGTGTGTGTGTGTGTGTGTGTGTGTGTGTGTGTGTGTGTGTGTGTGTCCCCATCTGACTCATCTCTAAAACATCGGCAACAGAGTCTGGCAAGTTAAACTCCCTTACGACCCTCAGTCTAACTTGTCTCCTTAACATCCTTCTGTCCCCAAAGAGGAGGGAGGCCGCGCGCTGATACCCGGGGGAGGACACCAGCTTTCTCTCCCTCCGCACCATGGCTAGCACTGGGGGTGGGAGGGGGGAGGGAAGGGGAGGTTATGTATAGGTAAATATTGATAGGTATTTATATTCATGTTAGGTTAGGTTAATATATATTGATTGTTAGGTAAGGTTAGGTAAGGTAAGGTTAGGTTAGGTAAGGTAAGGTAAGGTAAGGTTAGGTAAGGTAAGGTAAGGTAAGGTAAGGTTAGGTAAGGTAAGGTAAGGTTAGGTTAGGTAAGGTAAGGTTAGGTTAGGTTAATATATATTGATTGTTAGGTAAGGTTAGGTAAGGTAAGGTAAGGTTAGGTTAGGTAAGGTAAGGTAAGGTAAGGTTAGGTAAGGTAAGGTAAGGTTAGGTAAGGTAAGGTTAGGTTAGGTAAGGTAAGGTTAGGTTAGGTAAGGTAAGGTAAGGTAAGGTAAGGTAAGGTAAGGTAAGGTAAGGTAAGGTAAGGTAAGGTTAGGTAAGGTAAGGTAAGGTTAGGTAAGGTTAGGTTAGGTAAGATAAGGTAAGGTAAGGTAAAGTAAGGTAAGATAAGGTAAGATAAGGTAAGGTAAGGTAAGGTTAGGTAAGGTAAGGTAAGGAAAGGTAAGGTAAGGTAAGGTTAGGTAAGGTAAGGTAAAGTAAGGTAAGGTAAGGTTAGTTAAGATAAGGTAAGGTTACGTTAGGTTACGTTAGGTAAGGTAAGGTAAGGTAAGGTAAGGTAAAGTAAGGTAAGGTTAGGTAAGGTAAGGTAAGGTAAGGTTAGGTTAGGTTAGGTTAGGTAAGGTAAGGTAAGGTAAGGTAAAGTAAGGTAAGGTAAGGTAAGGTAAGGTAAGGTAAGGTTAGGTAAGGTAAGGTTAGGTAAGATAAGGTAAGGTTAGGTAAGGTAAGGTTAGTTAAGATAAGGTAAGGTAAGGTTAGGTAAGGTTAGGTTAGGTTAGGTAAGGTAAGGTAAGGTTAGGTAAGGTAAGGTAAGGTAAGGTAAGGTAAGGTAAGGTAAGGTTAGGTTAGGTAACGTAAGGTAAGGTAAGGTAAAGTAAGGTAAGGTAAGGTTAGGTAAGGTAAGGTAAGGTAAGGTAAGGTAAGGTAAGGTTAGGTAAGGTAAGGTAAGGTAAGGTAAGGTAAGGTTAGGTAAGATAAAATAAGGTAAGGTAAGGTAAGGTAAGGTAAGGTAAGGTAAAGTTAGGTAAGGTAAGGTAAGGTAAGGTTAGGTAAGGTAAGGTAAGGTAAGGTAAGGTAAGGTAAGGTAAGGTAAGGTTAGGTAAGGTAAGGTAAGGTAAGGTAAGGTAAGGTAAGGTTAGGTTAGGTAAGGTAAGGTTAGGTAAGGTAAGGTAAGGTTAGGTTAGGTAAGGTAAGGTTAGGTAAGGTAAGGTAAGGTAAGGTAAGGTAAGGTAAGGTAAGGTAAGGTAAGGTAAGATAAGGTAAGGTAAGGTAAAGTAAGGTAAGGTTAGGTAAGGTTAGGTAAGATAAGGTAAGGTAAGGTAAGGTAAGGTAAGGTAAAGTTAGGTTAGGTAAGGTAAGGTAAGGTAAGGTTAGGTAAGGTAAGGTTAGGTTAGGTAAGGTAAGGTAAGGTAAGGTTAGTTAAGATAAGGTAAGGTTACGTTAGGTTACGTTAGGTAAGGTAAGGTAAGGTAAGGTAAGGTAAAGTAAGGTAAGGTTAGGTAAGGTAAGGTAAGGTAAGGTTAGGTTAGGTTAGGTTAGGTAAGGTAAGGTAAGGTAAGGTAAAGTAAGGTAAGGTAAGGTAAGGTAAGGTAAGGTAAGGTTAGGTAAGGTAAGGTTAGGTAAGATAAGGTAAGGTTAGGTAAGGTAAGGTTAGTTAAGATAAGGTAAGGTAAGGTTAGGTAAGGTTAGGTTAGGTTAGGTAAGGTAAGGTAAGGTTAGGTAAGGTAAGGTAAGGTAAGGTAAGGTAAGGTAAGGTAAGGTTAGGTTAGGTAACGTAAGGTAAGGTAAGGTAAAGTAAGGTAAGGTAAGGTTAGGTAAGGTAAGGTAAGGTAAGGTAAGGTAAGGTAAGGTTAGGTAAGGTAAGGTAAGGTAAGGTAAGGTAAGGTTAGGTAAGATAAAATAAGGTAAGGTAAGGTAAGGTAAGGTAAGGTAAGGTAAAGTTAGGTAAGGTAAGGTAAGGTAAGGTTAGGTAAGGTAAGGTAAGGTAAGGTAAGGTAAGGTAAGGTAAGGTAAGGTTAGGTAAGGTAAGGTAAGGTAAGGTAAGGTAAGGTAAGGTTAGGTTAGGTAAGGTAAGGTTAGGTAAGGTAAGGTAAGGTTAGGTTAGGTAAGGTAAGGTTAGGTAAGGTAAGGTAAGGTAAGGTAAGGTAAGGTAAGGTAAGGTAAGGTAAGGTAAGGTAAGGTAAGATAAGGTAAGGTAAGGTAAAGTAAGGTAAGGTTAGGTAAGGTTAGGTAAGATAAGGTAAGGTAAGGTAAGGTAAGGTAAGGTAAAGTTAGGTTAGGTAAGGTAAGGTTAGGTAAGGTAAGGTAAGGTAAGGTAAGGTTAGGTAAGGTAAGGTTAGGTTAGGTAAGGTAAGGTAAGGTAAGGTAAGGTTACACACACACTCTCCCTCACACACCCATACACACACACACACACACACACACACACACACACACCCTCTCTCCCTCACCCACACACACACACACACACATCCTCCCTCACACACACACACACACACACACCCTCTTTCCCTCACCCACACCCTCTCTCCCTCACCCACACACACACACACACACACACATCCTCCCTCACACACACACTTTCCTCCCCTTCCCTCCCCCCACTCACCCGGTATAGCCGCGGCCACCACATCTACTGTGGTGGGGGCTGGGTGTGTGTATGTTGGGGGGTGGTGGGGTGCGTTATCCTCCATCATGTAGAGTGCGTCAGGGATGTGGGAGACGTAGCATTGTAATCTTACCACATCTACCCCACCGGCTGTCTGTTCGTCTACCACACTCTGAAATTGTGGTTAAAATGTGGTTAAAATGAGAGAGAGAGAGATTTTGTATGTATGAAAGAAAGAGAAAGAGATAGAAAGAGAATGGAAGTTAACTAGAAAATGAAACAAACTCTGAAATTGTGGTGAAAATGTGGTTAAAATGAGAAAAAGAAGAAAAAGAGAGATATAAAGAGAATGAATAATGGTCTGGAAGTTAACTAGAAAATGAATGACACTTTACCACACTCTGAAATTGTGGTGAAAATGTGGTTAAAATGAGAGAGAGAGAATTTGTATGTATCAAAGAAAGAGAAAGAGATAGAAAGAGAATGAATAATGTTATGGAAGTTAACTAGAAAATGAAGGAATGAAATGAATAAGATGGACTCTCTCTCTCTCTCTCTTTTCTCTTTACTTCCATCTAATTTCCTTCCTCCCTTCATCTCTCCTTCCCTCCCTTTCTCCCTCCATCCTTCCTCTCTTCCCTTTCCTTCTCTCTCTCTCTCTCTCTCTCCCTGCATTCTTCCTCCTCTTCCCCTTCCTTCTCTCCCTCTCTCTATATCTTTCTCTCTCTCTCTACTAACTTTAATTTTCTCTCTCTCTATTTGCTTCTAACCTAACCAACTACTACTACTACTATTACTACTACTACTGCTTTTTCTTCTTTAATTCTGCTACTACTACTACTACTACTACTACTACAACTACTACTGCTACTACAACAACTACTACTACTACTACTACTACTACTACTACTACAACAACTACTACTATTACTACTACTACTGCTTTTTCTTCTTTAATTCTGCTGCTACTACTACTACTACTACTACTACTACTACAACTACTACTACTACTACAACAACTACTACTACTACTACTACTACTACTACAACAACTACTACTATTACTACTACTACTACAACAACTACAACTACTACTACTACTATTACTACTACTACTGCTTTTTCTTCTTTAATTCTGCTACTACTACTACTACTACTACTACAACTACTACTACTACTACAACAACTACTACTACTACTACTACTACTACTACTACAACAACTACTACTATTACTACTACTACTGCTTTTTCTTCTTTAATTCTGCTACTACTACTACTACTACTACAACTACTACTACTACTACAACAACTACTACTACTACTACTACTACTACTACTACTACAACAACTACTACTATTACTACTACTACTACAACAACTACAACTACTACTACAACAACTACAACTACTACTACCACTATTACTACTACTACTACTACAACAACTACTACTACTACTACTACTACAACTACTACCACTACTACTATTATTACTACTACTACTCAGCTTAATCTCCTCAGCGTAGGGTGTAAACAGTCTTGGCTTCACAAACAAACCATTATTCTTGCTCCTGATCCAAGCATTGACTCTGTAGTTTGTGGTGTCGTCTCCTATCATGTGGCTGGGAGGTGTGGAGACTAACCCTCGCTTGATGGCCTGTGGTTGGTTAGATAATGGTGTTTGTTTAAGGTGTGTGTGGTGTTTTGTGGTGTTTTTGTGGTGTTTTGTGGTGTTTTTGTGGTGTTTATGTGGTGTTTTGTGGTGTTTTTGTGGTGTTTGGGTGTGTCATGGTTGGCTTATAAAAAGATATATATTATACATGAATATAAACACACACACACACACACACACACACACACACACACACACACACACACACACACACACACACCCACACCCTCACCTGAGTTAGAATGTCATGGTTGGGTGGCAGTACGTGGTCCATCCTGACGTGTGGTAAAAGTTCGGATAATATTTCCCTCAATTTTACGTCATTCATGTCCCTTTTCCGCAGACCTTTGCGTGTGACCGAGTGTGCCCTTTGGGAGACTAAATTGGGCTCTGAAACAAACACACACACACGTACATACATGAGTTGGGTTTGGTTGGAGTTATGTATGTTTTTTTAATGAACTGTGTATGTGTGTGTGTGTGTGTGTGTGTGTGTGTGTGTGTGTGTGGATATTAATTATTTTATATTTATTTTTATTTTCCTCCTCTTCTCTTCCTCTTTCTCATTCTCCTATTCCTCCTTTCATCATGATTTTCTCTTCCTCCTTTCCTCCTTTCCTCCTCCTCCTCCTCCTCCTCCTCCTCCTCCTCCTCTTCCTTCCTCTTCCTCCTCCTCCTCTTCCTCAATACATTAAGTTATAGCTACATTAGGTTATATTAAAATTACATTAGATTAGGTTAAATTACTACTACTACCACTACTACTACTACCACTACTACTACTATTACAACTACTACTACCACTGCTACTCACCCCTATCCTCCATCCGCCTGAGTAGTTGATGTTCACCCCAGCGGAGAGTTGCTTGCAATGAGGTAAGAGCTTCAAGGAGGGTAACCTTGTCAAGCTCTAATACTACTCCTGATTGGGCAACCTTAGGGGGGGGAGGGGAGGTTAGGTTAGGTTGTGTCTCTCTCTCTCTCTCTTTCTCTCTCTCTCTCTTTTTCTCTCTCTCTCATGTACATATATATATTATCTATCTTTCTTTCTCTCTCTCTTTCTCTGTCTGTCTGTCTCTGTCTCTCTCTCACACACGTACACACACACACACACACACACACACACATACTTATGCAAACTCTTCTCTGAGGTAACAATCAAAAATATCTCATTATTATTATTCTCTCTCTCTCTGTCTCTCTGTCTGTCTCTCACACACACACACACACACACACACACACACACACACCCTCACCTGAGCAAACTCTTCCCTCAGGTAATGCAGTGCTTGCCTCTGCACCCAGGCCGAGCCGTGAGCCTCGCCGGACCAACGCAAGATTGACACCAAGTTATCCAGACACAGAGACTCAACTATTAGGTCCTCACAACCCTGGGGGGGGGAGGGGTTGGGGAAGGTGTGGGGAAGGGGTGGAGAGGTTGGGAAAGGTTGGGGGGAGGGAAGAGAAGGTATAGTAGTGTTAGGAATAGTAGTAATAATAGTAATAGTAATAGTAATAGTAGTAGAAGAACCATTAATATCATCATTACTATATATATAAAAATAAAAAAATTACAATATATATACAAAAAAAGTCACACACACACACACATCACAGTATCATCATTTTTATTATTATTATTATCATTGCTGTTACTATTACCTTAATATTATTATTATTATCATATCTTTGTCTATCTATCTGCTACACTACTTGTAACATTTTCAGCCCTTGGGCTGCAATTTATCTCTAATAAACCGTTTATTATTATTATTATTATTATTATTATTATTACACACGTAACAATATATAAAAAAGATAAAAAAAACATTATATATATACAAAAAACAGTCCAACCAAACATACCACAATCAACACACACACGTACACACACACACACACACACACACACACACACACACACACACACACATACACACCTGCGTCAGTATATCCAGCTCCAGAAACCGTCCAATTTGATATATTTCCAAAAAACAGTCATATCAAACACACCACAACCAACACACACACACACACACACACACACAAACACACCTGCGTCAGTATATCCAGCTCCAGAAACCGTCCAATTTGATATATTTCCAAAAAACAGTCATATCAAACACACCACAACCAACACACACACACACACACACACACACAAACACACCTGCGTCAGTATATCCAGCTCCAGAAACCGTCCAATTTGATATATTTCCAAAAAACAGTCATACCAAACACACCACAACCAACACACACACACACACACACACACACACACACACACACATACACACACACACACACACACACACACACACACACACACACACACACACACACACACACACACACACACACATACACACCTGCGTCAGTATATCCAGCTCCAGAAACCGTCCAATTTGATATATTTCCAAAAAAGTTATACCAAACACACCACAACCAACACGTACACACACACACACACACACACACACACACACACCTGCGTCCGTATATCCAGCTCCAAAAACCATCCAATTTGATATATTTCCATCACCTCCTCCACCATGGTCATCCTTGAGCGGCCCGTCTGAACAATACTTTGCGCTTCACTTAAACTATTAGTACTGGAGGCGTCACGCACAATGCACGTCAAGTCCAGAGTGTCAAGATAGATGGCATGGAGCAGCACCCGGGCATAGCGTTTGGGTATGACTCCTTGATCAAGTACGACTCGAGTGGGTAGAGGAGGACCCCTCTCCCCTCCTTCCTCCCCTAACCGCTGCCGCCGCTGGATTAAACTCCGGAAAAACGGCGACCGCGCGCTTATAATAGATTTATGACAATAGAGTTCAAGTCTGTTGTGGAATCCGTAATCGGATGGGCCTGGTTCTAAACCCTCGGTCTGTCCCCCAGCGTCGCCCCCGCCGGGTGAAAACACCAATACGCAATCCGCATGGTCACCCGATTCCAATAGATAACGTAAGTCACATTCCAGCGGGTTTGGAGTCCCGAATTCCTCGCAGAGTTGCACAAGGAGGTCCAAGTTTGATAGGCCAAGTTGTGCCCGGGAGGTGCCGTCATAGGCGTTGAATTCTCCCGTGTATAGATAACGTAGGAGTGCGCTGAACATCGGGACGTCTATACCCGGGGTGCGGATGCCAACGCCGATTTGTGCGCCATAGCCGGGGATCTTCTTGAAGACTTCCTGTTGGGGGAGGAGGAGGAGGAGGAGGAGGAGGAGGAGGAGGAGGAGGAGGAGGAGGAGGAGGAGGAGGAGGAGGAGGAGGAGGAGGAGGATGGGAATAAATTAAATATACAAATATACATTAATAGTAATAATATCTCATATATAAACACACATACACGTACACACACACACATACACGTACACACACATACACATACACACACACATGTAGTTTAATATATCTAATTCTTAATCATTAAAAAAAAGAAGAAAAAAAGCACATTTATATTAATTTCTTTCTCTCTTTCTCTCTTTTTGTTTTCTCTCTCTCTCTCTCCACACACACACACACACACACACACACACACACACACACACACATAGATAGTTTAAAAAAAAAAAAAATCTAAAACACACACATCCCCACATCCACAAATACGCACACAGACGTACACACCTGGAAGTAAGGGCAGCGTACACTAAGTATTGCCCTATGTACGGGAAATATTGCCCCTTGAAAGACAAGGTCAACATCTGTACTGTACTTGTAGTCAAAAAGGTCACTCAAATCCTGCTTGTAGGTCGGGGCGGGAGGTCGCGCAAGGTCAGCCTGGGAAGGGAGGAAGGTCAGGTCAAGTTAGATTACTCCTTATATATACACATGCGCACGCACACACATACACATCATTTCCTTCTCTTTTTATTAAGCTATCTTCTACTTCCTGTTCCTTACACAGACACACACACACACACTCTCACACACACACACACACACACACACACACACACCCACACACACACACCCACCCACACACACACCTTTTACACCTATTAATATCCTCCCGTAAACCACAACTAGGTAAAACACCCCCCCCCACACACACACACCCACACACCCACGCCCACACCCACACCCACACACGCCCACACCCACACCCACACACGCCCACCTGTACAGTAAGGTCTTTAAGTGCTGCTGAAGCCTCAAACTCCTCATAGAGAGCTGCAATCTCCCTTACAGTCCAATCCTGTACCAACTCTCTAATGACATGAGCATGATCACAGCATTTAGAGCAGCGGCGGCGTATTAACCGCTTGCGTAGTGTGGCTAATGTGGTGAGACGCTTTTTCTTCTCTCTATGGGGGGAGGAGAGCCTAGGGGGGGTGGGGGGAGGTGTTTGTATAGGGTGAGAGGGAGAGGATAGATGGATGGTTAGGTTAAGGATGGATGGATGGATGGAGGGAAGGAAGGAAGGAAGGAAGGAAGGAGGGAGGGAGGGAGGGAGGGAGGGAGGGAGGGAGGGAGGGAGGGAGGGAGGGTGGGAGGAGAGGAAGGGAAGGGAAGGGAAGGGAAGGGAAGGGAAGGGAAGGGAAGGGAAGGGAAGGGAAGGTAAGGTAAGGTAAGGTTAGGGAAGGGAAGGGAAGGTTAGGGAAGGGAAGGAAAGGTAAGGTAAGGTAAGGTAAGGTTAGGGAAGGGAAGGTAAGGTTAGGGAAGGGAAGGGAAGGGAAGGTAAGGTTAGGGAAGGGAAGGTAAGGTAAGGTATGGTAAGGGA
>JAXIVD010002113.1:32500-67192 GCA_036785275.1 Cancer borealis
AATAATAGTATAGAATAGTAAAGATATAACTTGAGACGTTCGTTCTTATGAGCTTTACAGAAATAAAATCGGACTATTGGTTATTGAAACAATGACACATTTGTGTTTTTCACAAAACTTACACAAAACATTATTTTTTTCTTAAACAGTTCAATATATTTTAAATCTGATATGATATTTAGATAGAGCTCATCAAGCTTAACAAGTTTGTATCTATGCCTTTTCACTGTAGGAGTAATAGTTTCATAGTAAAATGACAAAGAATATTTCGACCTCAATTCTGGAAGCAAATTTTGGTCCCAAACTGAACAATGCATTTCCGTGACAGTAATGATAAAACTGAGTCCAGATTCCTCATCAACGACAAAAACACTAAACAAACACACTTATATCGCACGCACGCACACACGCACGCACACACGCACGCACGCACGCACACACGCACGCACGCACGCACACACACACGCACACACACACGCACGCACGCACGCACGCATCCTACAACACACACCCATCCACATATTGTCAGCACACACGATCTATTTCTGCTTAACTTTACACCACATTGAACACCACTCTCAAGTAACACTAACACACACAGTGGCGGTGCTGGACAGGCGGTAGACACAGCCGCGTAGGGCAAGGTTGTGACAAGGGCTTCCTGTGAGCTTAGACGCCATTGTCATGATGTTTTATGATTTTTCGAAGTTTTTTGATGCTATCTATCTAATGGTATGCTTGAAAGTGGTCTACGAGGGTTTTTATTTTTTTGTTTTGGGGGGTAACTTAACTAAATCTATTTTGTTTATTAAACCTTGCACACCACTTTTAAGCATATACATAGATGGATATCATCAAGAAACTTCGAAAAAACATATAACTTCATGGCTATAATCATTTATAAACTCACAGGAGGCAAAATAAGTTCCTGAAAATCGTCTCTTCGTCAGTTTTAAGCCTATTTCTCGCTTAATACCAATTTATTCTCTGTCAAATCTGTTTGAAAAGTTGCGTATAGTTAGGTTGTACATGTTTCAATTCATTAAATCAAAGTTCAAAGCGTAATACAAGAAATATTGGTAAAATAATATTTTCAGACAAAGTTTTGAGGAGAGGGAGGTAAGGAGGGGTGACGGGGAGGAGTGGCTATAGTGGGGGGGTGGGGGGGTGAGAGAGGGGATTTGGGGGATATAGGGGGGGTTAGTTGGGGGAAGCACTTTTTGTTGTCATCTTTCGTCAGAAATTTATCTTTTGTCATTAATTTCTCATGAATTATTCTTATTTTAGATAATCTTTACGAGTAGTTATATGTGTGATTATTTATGATATTGCCTTTAATTTAAATTTGATTACGTGAATTGTCTTTATTTCTCAAGTATATAATTTATCTGAATTGGCTGCGTTTTATATTTGTTTAATATCTTAACCGTCTATTATCGAATCACAAAATGCATCTCTTTGAGTCAATAATTGTAAAAATAGTAAAGACATATCAATACATTAAAACTTTAAGACAATATACAGGCTATGATTACCTCCATTTATAAAGCACAGTGTTTATAATGTCTTATATAAGATATTGTGAACAGTCATAAGTGAAACTACAAAATTTCTATACGTTAGTTTTAAAGTTCATAATACTTTGTTTCGCTCAATAAGAAAGAGGTTCCTTTTTTAATTGTAATATACAAGTTTTTACTATTAAAAGTCATTGTATTATCTTTAATAAACTTATATAAATTAGTGCAAGATAATTCACACATCAAAAACATTGTTAATTGTAATTATATTGATGTTTATTTTGCATTTGATCAGGGGTTGTGAGAATGATATAGACAGATCCATTACCAGTAGTATGCATTCACTTTTGCAACATACACATGGTGTTAGACTTGGACGTGGGTTGGGAGGTTTTATAGAACATATATAAAAAAATAAATAAAAAGTATCAAATATATCTATATGACTTTCCCTTAAGATGCATAGACATTCTTTATGAAAAAATGAAATATTTAGTTCCGTTTTATATATGAATAGACAAGCAAATTAAATCATGAACTCAAAAATTATCATGACTAAATATTGAGTCTATTATATAACTCGTACACACAAATATGGTGTCTGTCGCCTCTTATGTATTAAATATATAGCCCAGGTACAGTCAACACATATATACAGTACATTAAATAAGCGTAAAACAGGGTTAGAGTTATATATATATATATATATATATATATATATATATATATATATATATATATATATATATATATATATATATACTAACGGTTTCTGGGAACACCTCCTAACCCTTCCATCGCGCTGAATGTTGTAAATCTATTGAAAAAAAAAAAGTAGCAGTTTGTGTGATGTAGATAAACCCTTTATATATCCTTCTTCCTTTTCTTAACACTATGATTAAGGAATGAACTATTGATATAATATACGGGGAACATAATAAGGCAGGTAGAATAGTTTTACATGTAGTACGTAGCTTTATCCTGTAGTTTATATTTATAAGTATGTTCCAATGCAAAGGTAGTTTCACTCTGTAATACACTGTTTCAAGACTAATTAATATACGTATGTGTTAGGGCGAAATTAAGAGAAGATAGCAATGTCAGGGTTTAAATATAGAGTTAGACAACAGAGAATAGATGGAAATAGAGGGTTAGAAAGGCATATAGAATGGAATATATATGGGAAATAGATGAAAAATTTAAGAAAAGTGGAAATGTGTGTATTTATAGATGTTGGTATTGTGTGTGCATGTGTGTGTCTATGTGCAATGTGCGTGCGTGTGTGTGCGTATTCACTGTACAGTCTGCTGCTGGTCTCTCTCGAGACAGCCGGCCGTCCCCCTATGGAAAGAGCTCAGAGCTCATAGCAAGGATCATTTTTGTAAATGATCCTTGGCTCATAGTGACCAATCTTTGGGTTGGACCGAGACCACTCACACACAACACACCGGGACAACGAGGTCACAACTCCTCGACTTACATCCCGTACCTACTCACTGCTAGGTGAACAGAGGCTACACGTGAAAGGAGACTCGCCCAAATATTCTCCGTCCGCCCAGGGGATCAAACCCTGGGCCGATATGCAGAAAACTTCATAAAAAGCTACTCTTAAAGCTACTCATAAGTCCAAAAATCTACTCATAGTTATGAGCTAGACTTATGAGCTCATAAGGCGACTCCTAACTATGAGCTCAGTGATTTATGAGCTACTCATAAGAAGGCGCTACGCGGTGTATCGTCCGCTACTAATAGCACTTACGTTTGTTTAAAAACACTCCTATCACGATAATATGGATATTGTGTGATGTTGTTATCACTTTAAAGTGAAAAATAGAAATTTCGGTAATGTCCTACGTGCAGAAATGGGAATCTATCAATATATTATACCTCAAAAGAGTACATGTGGATTTACTTGTGGGGCCGTGCCACGGCCTTCTCTAGACAAGGCCTGAGCAATGGGCCGTGACGTCATCACATCTGGGCATAACAACAGTTCCGCTCCGCGCTGCCAGTAGGTGGACGTTCTTGGCAAAGTGTCACGATTTTCACATAATCTCACACTTCCACAGTTCCGTGCTTTACATATCATCATGCCCAGCAGGTGCTGTGTACCTCGGTGTAAAGGAAATTATCCCACTGGTCCTAAAGTGGCTGTATTTTCCTTTCCAAGAGTTGAAGCATTGTCACTGCAATGGGTCAGAGCCATCAAGAGAGACAACTTTACACCTAACCACAACAGTAAGGTAAGAACTACATTATTATACCATTTTTATTATGATTGCTCATATTCTAGTGCATTTCAGGTTTAGTAGAAAGTAAGATGGCAGGTAAATATTAGAGGCATCAATGTATGAATACGCAGGCAGTTTACCCGAGGGAGGGAGGAAAGCAGGGTGCCATAATGTCCGTTGAATTTTAATGTCTGCTTACTATTCCCATTATTAATTTTAGTTCTAAATGACGTAGATGTGATAAACTTCAAGAGAAGTATATATAGAGGATGAATAAGGACAAATAATGGATAATCTTACCAATAGCATCTCCTCACGGATCACCAAAATATTGACATAGGTGATAAGGTATGTAATGTACAACACGTTAGTGGTGGTTTTATTTGGGGGTCGGCCTTAGTTTGGCCACAGAGGCTCTTTATTAATCAGGAAGCTGCCTCAACTTATAAGTCCACACAGATGTTGAGTTATGGTTAGGTTAGGTTACGTTTATGTTATGGTTTGGTTAAGTTAGGTTAGGTTCAGTTCTGTTAGGTTCGGTTATATAAAATTTTTACATTTTATTACCCAAATCCAGAAAAAAAATTAATGTTGAGAACCCTAACTTTTGGGTGATAAAATGTAAAAATCTTATATAACCGAACCTAACCATAACATAAACGTAACCTAACCTAACATTATTAACCTAACCATAACTTAACATCTGTGTGGACTTTATAAAGAGCCTCTGTGGCCAAACTAAGGCCGGTCCCCAAATAAAACCATCACTAATGTGTTGTACATTACATACCTTATCATCTATGTCAATATTTTGGGTGATCCGTGAGATGCTATTAGTAAGATTTACCCAAATAATTAACGTGACAGTAATTAATATAAACATACAAATACATAGGCATTATTATTAGTATTACTATTATTATTATTATTATTATCATCATTATTACCTAATGTGTGTGTGTGGTTAGTATAGAGCAGTGATTTTCAACCGGTGTGCCGTGAAGCATCCGTGGGTGTGCCGCGGGTGTCTTAGTAGGGTTGATCCTCCTTCAAGGAAGGGTCGTGTGACAGGGTTTCCAGTATTTTTTTTCCAGAAATTGCATTAGACACATTTTGAAATTATGTCTTAAACTCTTATTTTTCAACACTACAATAAATAAATGTATTGTTCATTAAAGGCCCAATTGGCAGTCTCTCCTGGATGTACAAATCTTTGAAATTCTATTGAAAACCATGATCAACAATATACTTTTGGAAATAAAATTAATAAAGCATAAGTATTTTTTAACTCATGAACACATTCTTATCATTTCTATTCTTTTAAATAATCAAATATCTCCTTAAATTCTGATGGTGTGCCTCGATCATTTTATTGCCTAGCTAAATATGCCGTGAGATGAAAAAGGTTGAAAATCACTGGTATAGAGGATGAATATTGATAGGTGAAGGATGAATAAGGATAAGTGGATAATTACCATGACAGTAATTAATATAAGCATAGAAATACCTACATATCAATCAACATTATTATTATTATTATTATTAGTGGTGTGTGTGCTATAGTCTAATTAATATACGTTCTTAACATTCTAAAACAACTCGCTTGTTTACAGGTGTGTGAAATACATTTCGTTCCCAAGGATATAGAGAGGGACACGTCGTACTTTGATGAGAGGACAGGAACTACCCTTACAGTCAACTTGAAGATTCCAAGGCTTCGTAAAGAGGCAGTTCCTTCACAGTTACCTAATTGCCCCACTTACCTTTCAAGAACACCCTTGTTAAGAGAAACCCCAGAAGAGAGAAAGTGCAGGAAGGAACAGGATGCAATAAAGATAGCTATTGCAAAAAGTGTTGAAGATGAGGTACGGCATAAGAAGAAAATAAGCTTTGAAACTATTAATGAACTCTCAGGAAAACTCGGTTGTCTTGAGAAGTACTGGAAAGTTATTAAACTTGATAATTCCCTATTAATATGTAACATAATTTGCAGACCATGCCCTAAAATCGAAGTCTCTCTGATTATTGATGATTGTTTAGCTGTCAATACTTTTGTTAATAATGTTAGAATGCACAGACTGGGAAATTACAAAATCCCTTCCCATGTGAAGGATATTGATTCTCTGGAAGAACTGTTAGACAACCTCAAAAAATGTGACACTGATGACCGGGTTTCAACTCCTGGGAAGGTTCTATTTCTTATGCAGCATGTCTTGTCACTCTTGACTATGTTGAGGGAGGAGTCATCTAAATACCAAAATGTATTAAGAGGAATGTGTGAGCAAGTTCACTTAATGACACTGAAGAGGCTGGAGTACTCATCAGAGTTCCTAGTATTTTCATCTCTCTTGTATAGCTGCTCTCCTCAAGGATACAGGCTACTCAGGACTATGGGATATTTGATCTTGCCTTGCTATTCAACAGTTATAAGACTGTCATTATCTCAGAATTTGAGCCCAGGACCAGAACAACACAGTATTAACTTTCTATCATACATAAAGAATAAATTAAAGTTTTTATCTGCCAGTGATCTAACAGTGACACTAATGATTGATGAGATCCACATAAAGCCTTTTTTTGATTACAAGGGTGGTAGTGTTGTTGGCTCAGCATTTCATACTAGTGAAGCAGCTAAAAGTGCTTTTGTGTTTATGGTAAGTAGCTTATGTTCCAAGTTTAAAGACGTAGTTCACATTTTACCAACGAGAACTATTAAAGCAGAAACCATTTTTACATTCATAAAAAAAGTCATAATTGGCCTGGAACAGATAGGATTCAAGGTGATATGCTTTGTAACAGATAACTCTATTAACAGAAAAGCTATGTCATATTTTGCTGAGCCACCTACATTATCAATTGTCTACCCTCATCCTTCAGTACAGTCAACTTCAACTGAGTCAAGACCTCTATTTTTCATGTTTGATGCTGTACATTTACTGAAATCTATAAGAAATAATTGGTTAGGTCAAAAAGACATTGATAAAACCATGAATTATCAACAGTTTTCCTTTGATGACTCAGACTCCATAGCAACAAAAATGTGCAGTGCTCCTTTCATAACTCTGAGGAAACTTCACTCTTTGGAAGCAGAGTCACTCTTAACTCATGCTTATAAACTCACATTTAAATCACTGTGTCCATCTAATCTAGAAAAACAAAGTGTAAACTTAGTACATCGCATATTTAATGAGTATGTCATCCAGGCACTTCTTACTTTAGGGGAAAAACACTGTTTGCCTTTTTACCGTGAAGTTGCAGATTATGTAAGAATAATCCATGTGTGGTGGACAGTCATGAATGTTAATTCTCCATACAAAGGTTACCGCCTTAAACACAATTATGCTAAACCATTGACAGATGATATTCATAACGAAGGATATATGTTCCTGCATAAATTTTGTGACTGGCTAGACGCTTGGAATATCACAGACGTAGTCAGTGGTAAACTAAGCAAGGAAACATTTAATGCAATAAGACACACCACATTAGCAATGATCCAGGTAACCAGTTATTGCATAAATGAGCTGAAAATGTCATATATATTAACAGCAAAATTTCAAACTGATCAACTTGAGGCCAGATTCAGTCAATATCGCCAACTTGCAGGCAGTAATTATAATATTTCCATGCGGCAGGTATTTGAGTGTGAGAAAAAATTACGACTTATGTCAGTACTGAAAACACCCCTCAGAAACCAGGACGTAGACTTATCTGATTTAAAAAAAATAAATTGGGAGAAAATGCACAGTGATGATTTATCTAATTTTAATAACTTTGGTGTAGAAATTACACGGGATGACATTGAAAAAATCATGGAATATCTTCCAGTTCTCACATATTTGGCAGGTTATTGTTGCCAAATTGTTGTAGTTACCAAAAAACTTAAATGTAATTCATGTAAAGACTTGCTAACTTGTAATGAAAATGTAGAGGATTTGCCAAACAGTAACAGCTACGTAAAAGGCATCACCAGAGGTTCTCTTCTTTACCCTGATGAGGGAGCAGTCAATATAGTTATGTACAATTATATTGCAGTCAACAAACTAACAGCAGACCCTGACTTCACACATGCACTGAACCAGAGAAGTGTCGCAACAGAAATAACAATGAAAATCCTTGCAGATAATGATGTTTTCCTACCAATAAATGATTGTGGTAATGAACACAGCATAGATAAAGTCCAGAAAATGTTAGTGTGGGCGTCAACAAATGCCTTACTCAACAATTTCTGTAGCAAAGAAAATGATCTCTTACACCAGAGTAAGAAGTCTGGGAAAAAGAGGAAGCTTCAGACGTTAACAGGGTAATGATATTCGACATTCACTCTTCTTGTAATGGTATAATGTAATTAACATTTGTAAATATAATTTGTAATCAAAACCATGTTGTGGGTATCTTTATCCCGATATTATTGTAGAATTTAGAATGTTGTGCCAGGGTAGTTGAAATATATTACTGATGTTATGCGTGATATATCTTCGAATTTCTTAAAATTGGTGCTGTGTACCTCGGTGTAAAGGAAATTATCCTACTGGTCCTAAAGTGGCTGTATTTTCCTTCCCAAGAGATGAAGCATTGTCACTTCAATGAGTCAGAGCCATCAAGAGAGACAACTTTACACCTAACCAGAACAGCAAGGTAAGTACTACAATATTATACCATTTTTATTATGATTGCTATGATTCTAGTGCATTTCAGGTTTAGTAGAAAGTAAGATGGTAGGTAAATATTAGAGGCATCAATGTAGACTCCAGGTTGTTTTATGCAGGACCACTGTATTCGCTACAGGATGAGTCATATTTTATATAATGAGAGATTAATTAAGACAAGTCATTCTAAGATTGAAATGTTCAATAGTGAAATGTTTTTATCGTACTGGTTTAGAAGTTATCCATGACATTTAAATATGAATACGCAGGCAGCTTACCCGAGGGAGGGAGGAAGGCAGGGTGTTTTTATTTGGGGGTCGGCCTTAGTTTGGCCACAGAGGCTCTTTATAAATCTGGACGCTGCCTCAACTTATTAGTCCACACAGATGTTAAGTTATGGTTAGGTTAATAATGTTAGGTTAGGTTACGTTTATGTTATGGTTAGGTTCGGTTATATAAGATTTTTACATTTTATCACCCAAAAGTTAGGGTTCTCAACATTAATTTTTTTTCTGGATTTGGGTAATAAAATGTAAAAATTTTATATAACCGAACCTAACAGAACTGAACCTAACCTAACTTAACCAAACCATAACATAAACGTAACCTAACCTAACCATAACTCAACATCTGTGTGGACTTATAAGTTGAGGCAGCTTCCTGATTAATAAAGAGCCTCTGTGGCCAAACTAAGGCCGACCCCCAAATAAAACCACCACTAACGTGTTGTACATTACATACCTTATCACCTATGTCAATATTTTGGTGATCCGTGAGGAGATGCTATTGGTAAGATTATCCATTATTTGTCCTTATTCATCCTCTATATATACTTCTCTTGAAGTTTATCACATCTACGTCATTTAGAACTAAAATTAATAATGGGAATAGTAAGCAGACATTAAAATTCAACGGACATTATGGCACCCTGCTTTCCTCCCTCCCTCGGGTAAACTGCCTGCGTATTCATACATTGATGCCTCTAATATTTACCTACCATCTTACTTTCTACTAAACCTGAAATGCACTAGAATATGAGCAATCATAATAAAAATGGTATAATAATGTAGTTCTTACCTTACTGTTGTGGTTAGGTGTAAAGTTGTCTCTCTTGATGGCTCTGACCCATTGCAGTGACAATGCTTCAACTCTTGGAAAGGAAAATACAGCCACTTTAGGACCAGTGGGATAATTTCCTTTACACTGAGGTACACAGCACCTGCTGGGCATGATGATATGTAAAGCACGGAACTGTGGAAGTGTGAGATTATGTGAAAATCGTGACACTTCGCCGAGAACGTCCACCTACTAGCAGCGCGGAGCGGAACTGTTGTTATGACAAAGTAACGTGACGTCACGGGACATTTGTCTTCCATCGCTCAGGCCTTGTCTAGAGAAGGCTGTGGCCGTGCCCGTCTCAGCTGAGAACAACAACACTACAACAGTCACAAGAAGAAGACGCTCATTTTACAGCAACCTTGCGACACACATCTCATCTACCTTGCCAGCATGGAACCAGCCCAAGAGGTATGCAATTTTTTAATACTATTTACTTTAAAATATTTTTGATAGCATTCTTATCCATGGGCTCCCAAAACTAATCAAACCTAACCGAACCACCTAACCTTACCTAACCATATTTAAACAAATCCAACCAAACCCAACATTCTAACTTTGCCTACCTAACCTAACTAACCATCTAAAACAAGCCTAACCTAACCTAACCTAACCTAACCAAACCTAACCAAAGCAAACCTAATATAACCTAGCCAAACCAAACGTATGTGATGTGGTTGTGTGGATGAAGCATGGCACACTTGTAGTACATTCCAGCATGTTAAGCTGCTGCTATCTGTCGGGTAAAAACAAAACAAAACTATGCCATAACAACATTTACTCATTAAACACACACATACACACATCACTTTGTAATGGCAACAGTATAAAAAAATAAATGCATTATGGGACTCTTCCATTACTTATATGGACGAATTCCTGGAAGAGGCCCTAACGGGCCTGTGGCTCCAGTACGGCAGCCTCATTACGACACTGCCGTATATATTTTTTTTATTTATGGGAGATTTGTTTTCTCCCCCCTGAAAGCGGGTCACAAACCCTGTCTGAGATCAGGTACCTCATTACTGTTTGGTGAACAGGGACCACACACTTATAAGAGACTTGGTCCATATGTCTCCTACCCGGCGTGAGGCGAGCGTCCTAACCACTAGACCACAGTCATGTGCTGGCAAAAGAGGATACAGCTGCAGCTCCTTATGAAGCTTCACATGCCAGCATCAGCCAGCCTCATCATCCTCCTGTGATGGACCAGCACGACAGTGACGACGAGGCTACGCTGCGAAGGAAAAAAAAAATTAGAAATTGAAGTTTTGGAATTGAAAAAGCAGTAGTATCAAATAGGATTAAAATTGTACTAAAAAGTTCTACACTGTTTTTTTTGCATTGCCTTTGCATGTGTCACTTCAAATGAATAAATATAAAGACTATGCCATACCTCCTCTCTTCGGAAGAATATTATATATTTATAAGCATATGAGTAAGTAATAAATCTTCAAGACAGTTAAAAACATGATTTTTTTTTTGGTTTAATGTTTCCATAGACATTAATATTGCTGACAGAGTTTATCAGTATATTACCTGGTAGTATGTTGTAGAGATTTGCAGAAGATTGAGATTCAGTGGCCGTTGCTCAGTAAAACTTAATTTCTGGAAAACAAAAGATAATTTTGAATGTTGCCTGGCACATTTCCTTCTCTACATTAAAATTACAATTACAATTGAATTTAGGTCGATAAGAACAAGTACGGAGGAAAGGGATGTGTAAAAGACAATACTACCATTAGATTTATGGAAAAAGCTATGTAGTGGCAGACTCCATGATTATGTATTGTGTATATGATATCAGATACTATTAGCTTTACTAATATCAACTCACTGAAAATTAATATTGGTGAAGTGATCCCTGTAGCGTAGACCATTTTGAGGAACTCCTTCCATACCCACAACCACGTCTACTTCTGGGAGAGGCAACACATTGTCGTCTTCAATTGCTTTCTCCTCTTCCTCACCATGCAGAATGTTACGCTTTTTGCAGATGTTATAAATTAATCCACAGGCTAGGATAACTTTGCAGGTTTTCTGTGGACTTAAGCGTATTTCACCGTGGAGGACATGGAAGCGACGTTTCAGGTGGCCAATACCCCTCTCGACCAAACACCTAGTCGACTTATGTGCTCTAAAAAAAAAAAAAAAAAAAAAAAAAAAAAAATATATATATATATATATATATATATATATATATATATATATATATATAGATAGATAGATAGATAAATAAATAGATATATAGATATATCACATATAAATGTAAAAATGCAATCAGTTAAGTCAATTAATTTCATTCATCATATTTAACTAAACCTAAGTTAACAAGCATATATATGTACTGTAACGTTGCTTGAGAATTTCATGTAATATTGTGATACTAATAAATATAAATTTATTTGTTGCTTCAATGTTGTAATCAAATGAATGAATACCTTATCTGTTGTATGCCTCCTGCGCATTGTTCTGTGGCTGTAGATAGGGTGTCACTAGCCACTGTTTGCAGGGATAACCCGAGTCTCCCAGGAGGTGACATCCTCTTGGTAGTACATTGGTTTCCATTAGAATTTTTAGACCACTTTCTCTTAATATTCGAGCATCATGTGTTGCTCCGGGCCATTTAGCCACCAAATCTATAATATTATAATTAGCATCAAATGCAATTTGCGTATTGATGCTGTGAAAAATTTTTCTATTTACATATTCTGCCTCAAACTCACTTGGTGCAATAAGTTTGATGTGGGTGCAATCAATGACCCCGACCACTGCAGGGAAGCCTGCAATATTCTGAAACTGGGCTTGATTCCTGTGCACATCTCTTGATAGAGTGGGGAAGTGGATGAACCGTGTCAAGATGTGTGGTCTTGTGAGTGCATGTATCACCTGTGTTATGGCTCGGCTGATGGTGGGTTGTGTGGGTCCAAAGTCGTCACTGCTACATAATTGCATCTTTCCAGTTGCGAGTTATCTCAAAGTCAGTATGACTTTCACCTCAGCGGAGATTGATTTGTTCCTTGATGTGGGGCTTGTTATCACATCTCTAATCAAGTCCGTCACAAATAAAATCCCAGCACGGTCCATCCTGTACCTTCTGATGAGCTCACGGTCATCATACATCTCCAGCGGGTCCTTTCTAGGAGAAAAGTGTGACCGCTGTGGTTGTTGTTGCTCCGCCATTATCACTATGAGTAACTCTTAAGTTTCTTAGGAGTCCTTGTCAGGACTCATAACATATTGACGCGCTATGAGCTACTCATAGCACACTATGAGCTACTCATAAGACTTATGAGCTACTCTTAAGGCTTATGAGCTACTCATAAGACTTATGAGCTACTCTTACGACTTACGACCTTTTCTGCATACCGCCCCAGCTTCCTTGACACTTGCACCGGCCTTACTGAAGGCTGAGGAGAAGAATGAGCCCACAGTCTTGGCTCCGGCCGATGCCTTGCCCTGCCGACAAGTTGAACCCCAAACCTGTACACACACACACACAGGCGCACACACACATAGGCGCACACACACACGTATACAAAGGAGAGATACATAGACAGGTACACACACATAGGTACAGGTACACGCAGACACAGACAAAGGCATACACATACATAGACAGGTACACACATATACACACGCGCACACACACAAGGGAGAGAGAGAAATATCAGTGATTATTAATTGTTTTTTATTTGTGTTAGTTAAATAATATTATCTAAGTTTTGAAATGATTATATATTGGTAATTTTTAACTAACCTGTACGTACACACACACACACACACACACACACACACACACACACACACACACACACACACACACACACACACACACACACACACACACACACACACACACACACATAACCTTCCTCTTTTTTAAACAAACTAACATATTAAAAAATTAACAATATAAATTATTAAAAATCTTGATTAATTAATTATATTTATAACATGACCTGACCCACTAATTACCTTGTTAATTATATGTTAATTATACATAATTAACAACCTAATTACCTTCCCAAGCTTGCTGGAAGTCACCATAAGCTGAAAAAAGGTCAAAGAAAAAAAAAAAAAAAATCAATACTTAGAGAGAGAGAGAGAGAGAGAGAGAGAGAGAGAGAGAGAGAGAGAGAGAGAGAGAGAGAGAGAGAGAGAGAGAGAGAGAAAATCTACAATATACAAAACAAATTATATAATAATTACAACTAAAAATAATAATAATAATAATAACAAGAAGAAGAAGAAGAAGAAGAAATTATAATCAATAACTAAACTAACCAAAAAAAAAATAATAATAATAATAATAATAATAACAACAATAACTAATTATCTAATCAATTACTATCACTATCACTACTAATTAATCCTTTCATCAATATTTCTATCATTATCTTTATCTATATTACTATCTCTAATCTTTAATTCTTACCTGATGCAAAACCACTCTTGGCTTCCTGTTCTTCCTCTGTTTCACTCGGAGGGTTGCTGTCTGCACCTTCTGTTGCTCTGTTAACAGGAGAGAAACAGATCAATAACAGAGAGAGAGATTTTATCCTTATATATTAGAAAAAATCTTAACCTAACTTGAATCTAACTGAATTTTAACCTAATTTGAATCTAACCGAATCTTAACTTAACTTGAATCTAACTGAATCTTAACCTAACTTGAATCTAACTGAATCTTAACCTAACTTGAATCTAACTGAATCTTAACCTAACTTGAATCTAACTGAATTTTAACCTAACTTGAATCTAACTGAATCTTAACCTAACTTGAATCTAACTGAATCTTAACCTAACTTGAATCTAACTGAATTTTAACCTAACTTGAATCTAACTGAATCTTAACCTAACTTGAATCTAACTGAATTTTAACCTAACTTGAATCTAACTGAATCTTAACCTAACTTGAATCTAACTGAATCTTAACCTAACTTGAATCTAACTGAGTTTTAACCTAACTTGAATCTAACTGAATCTTAACCTAACTTGAATCTAACTGAATCTTAACCTAACTTGAATCTAACTGAATCTTAACCTAACTTGAATCTAACTGAGTTTTAACCTAACTTGAATCTAACTGAATCTTAACTTAACTTGAATCTAACTGAATCTTAACCTAACTTGAATCTAACTGAATCTTAACTTAACTTGAATCTAACTGAATTTTAACTTAACTTGAATCTAACTGAATTTTAACCTAACTTAAATCTAACTGAATTTTAACCTAACTTGAATCTAACTGAATCTTAACCTAACTTGAATCTAACTGAGTTTTAACCTAACTTGAATCTAACTGAATCTTAACTTAACTTGAATCTAACTGAATCTTAACCTAACTTGAATCTAACTGAATCTTAACCTAACTTGAATCTAACTGAATTTTAACCTAACTTAAATCTAACTGAATTTTAACCTAACTTGAATCTAACTGAATCTTAACCTAACTTGAATCTAACTGAATTTTAACCTAACTTGAATCTAACTGAATCTTAACTTAACTTGAATCTAACTGAATCTTAACCTAACTTGAATCTAACTGAATCTTAACTTAACTTGAATCTAACTGAATTTTAACCTAACTTGAATCTAACTGAATCTTAACCTAACTTGAATCTAACTGAATTTTAACTTAACTTGAATCTAACTGAATCTTAACTTAACTTGAATCTAACTGAATCTTAACCTAACTTGAATCTAACTGAATCTTAACCTAACTTGAATCTAACTGAATCTTAACTTAACTTGAATCTAACTGAATTTTAACCTAACTTGAATCTAACTGAATCTTAACTTAACTTGAATCTAACTGAATTTTAACTTAACTTGAATCTAACTGAATCTTAACCTAACTTGAATCTAACTGAATCTTAACCTAACTTGAATCTAACTGAATTTTAACCTAACTTGAATCTAACTGAATCTTAACCTAACTTGAATCTAACTGAATCTTAACCTAACTTGAATCTAACTGAATTTTAACCTAACTTGAATCTAACTGAATTTTAACCTAACTTGAATCTAACTGAATCTTAACCTAACTTGAATCTAACTGAATTTTAACTTAACTTGAATCTAACTGAATTTTAATCTAACTTAAATCTAACTGAATCTTAACCTAACTTGAATCTAACTGAATTTTAACTTAACTTGAATCTAACTGAATTTTAATCTAACTTAAATCTAACTGAATCTTAACCTAACTTGAATCTAACTGAATTTTAACCTAACTTGAATCTAACTGAATTTTAACCTAACTTGAATCTAACTGAATCTTAACCTAACTTGAATCTAACTGAATCTTAACCTAACTTGAATCTAACTGAATCTTAACTTAACTTGAATCTAACTGAATCTTAACCTAACTTGAATCTAACTGAATTTTAACCTAACTTGAATCTAACTGAATTTTAACTTAACTTGAATCTAACTGAATTTTAACTTAACTTGAATCTAACTGAATCTTAACTTAACTTGAATCTAACTGAATCTTAACCTAACTTGAATCTAACTGAATTTTAACTTAACTTGAATCTAACTGAATCTTAACCTAACTTGAATCTAACTGAATTTTAACTTAACTTGAATCTAACTGAATTTTAACCTAACTTGAATCTAACTGAATCTTAACCTAACTTGAATCTAACTGAATCTTAACCTAATTTGAATCTAACTGAATCTTAACCTAACTTGAATCTAACTGAATTTTAACCTAACTTGAATCTAACTGAATCTTAACCTAACTTGAATCTAACTGAATTTTAACCTAACTTGAATCTAACTGAATCTTAACTTAACTTGAATCTAACTGAATCTTAACCTAATTTGAATCTAACTGAATTTTAACCTAACTTGAATCTAACTGAATCTTAACCTAACTTGAATCTAACTGAATTTTAACTTAACTTGAATCTAACTGAATTTTAATCTAACTTAAATCTAACTGAATCTTAACCTAACTTGAATCTAACTGAATCTTAACCTAACTTGAATCTAACTGAATTTTAACCTAACTTGAATCTAACTGAATTTTAACTTAACTTGAATCTAACTGAATCTTAACCTAACTTGAATCTAACTGAATCTTAACCTAACTTGAATCTAACTGAATCTTAACCTAACTTGAATCTAACTGAATTTTAACTTAACTTGAATCTAACTGAATTTTAACCTAATTTAAATCTAACTGAATCTTAACCTAACTTGAATCTAACTGAATCTTAACTTAACTTGAATCTAACTGAATCTTAACCTAACTTGAATCTAACTGAATTTTAACCTAACTTGAATCTAACTGAATTTTAACTTAACTTGAATCTAACTGAATCTTAACCTAACTTGAATCTAACTGAATCTTAACCTAACTTGAATCTAACTGAATTTTAACTTAACTTGAATCTAACTGAATTTTAACTTAACTTGAATCTAACTGAATTTTAACCTAACTTGAATCTAACTGAATCTTAACCTAACTTGAATCTAACTGAATTTTAACCTAACTTGAATCTAACTGAATCTTAACCTAACTTGAATCTAACTGAATTTTAACCTAACTTGAATCTAACTGAATTTTAACCTAACTTGAATCTTAACTTAACTTGAATCTAACTGAATCTTAACTTAACTTGAATCTAACTGAATTTTAACCTAACTTGAATCTAACTGAATCTTAACCTAACTTGAATCTAACTGAATCTTAACCTAACTTGAATCTAACTGAATTTTAATGTAACTTAAATCTAACTGAATCTTAACCTAACTTGAATCTAACTGAATTTTAACCTAACTTGAATCTAACTGAATCTTAACTTAACTTGAATCTAACTGAATCTTAACCTAACTTGAATCTAACTGAATTTTAACCTAACTTGAATCTAACTGAATTTTAACCTAACTTGAATCTAACTGAATTTTAACCTAACTTGAATCTAACTGAATTTTAACCTAACTTGAATCTAACTGAATCTTAACCTAACTTGAATCTAACTGAATCTTAACCTAACTTGAATCTAACTGAATTTTAACCTAACTTGAATCTAACTGAATCTTAACCTAACTTGAATCTAACTGAATCTTAACCTAACTTGAATCTAACTGAATTTTAACCTAACTTGAATCTAACTGAATCTTAACTTAACTTAAATCTAACTGAATCTTAACTTAACTTGAATCTAACTGAATTTTAACCTAACTTGAATCTAACTGAATTTTAACCTAACTTGAATCTAACTGAATCTTAACCTAACTTGAATCTAACTGAATCTTAACTTAACTTGAATCTAACTGAATTTTAACCTAACTTGAATCTAACTGAATCTTAACCTAACTTGAATCTAACTGAATCTTAACTTAACTTGAATCTAACTGAATTTTAACCTAACTTGAATCTAACTGAATCTTAACCTAACTTGAATCTAACTGAATTTTAACCTAATTTAAATCTAACTGAATTTTAACCTAACTTGAATCTAACTGAATCTTAACCTAACTTGAATCTAACTGAATTTTAACCTAACTTGAATCTAACTGAATTTTAACCTAACTTGAATCTAACTGAATTTTAACCTAACTTGAATCTAACTGAATCTTAACCTAACTTGAATCTAACTGAATTTTAACCTAACTTGAATCTAACTGAATTTTAACCTAACTTGAATCTAACTGAATTTTAACTTAACTTGAATCTAACTGAATTTTAACAACTTGAATCTAACTGAATTTTAACTTAACTTGAATCTAACTGAATCTTAACCTAACTTAAATCTAACTGAATTTTAACCTAACTTGAATCTAACTGAATTTTAACTTAACTTGAATCTAACTGAATTTTAACTTAACTTGAATATAACTGAATCTTAACCTAACTTGAATCTAACTGAATCTTAACCTAACTTGAATCTAACTGAATTTTAACTTAACTTGAATCTAACTGAATCTTAACCTAACTTGAATCTAACTGAATCTTAACTTAACTTGAATCTAACTGAATTTTAACCTAATTTGAATCTAACTGAATCTTAACCTAACTTGAATCTAACTGAATCTTAACCTAACTTGAATCTAACTGAATCTTAACCTAACTTGAATCTAACTGAATCTTAACCTAATTTGAATCTAACTGAATTTTAACCTAACTTGAATCTAACTGAATTTTAACCTAACTTAACCTAACCAAACTTAATAGTTATGTACAATTACAAGAAATCAATGATCATACAATATAGAAAATAATATTGAGAGAGAGAGAGAGAGAGAGAGAGAGATTCACATTACACACACTTCAAGAGATATGGATAGACACAATATAATAAAGATAATGAAATAATAGAGATAATTAGAGATAGAGATTATTAAAGATAGCTCACTTACCCTGAGTGGTTCGACGCAGCATCTTCGTTTTCATCAGCTGAGCCTTTCACACTCTGCTCTGAGACATTGGCAGAGGGGGGTGAGGAGGGAGGGGGGCTTGAGTAGGGTCAGCAGGTTGTTCTGACGCTCCATCTTGACCTTGACCTCCGGGGGTGACCTCTGTCCCTTCCTTCTTAAACCATGACCCCAAAGATGATCCAAGTCCCGTCACTTGGCTCGATACGTTAGTGAAGACGTTCATACTTGCGGTTTAATGGCGTATTATTAGTAGTTGAGGTTGTAATTAGTGTTTTAATGGCGTTATTATGGTATTTAGGAGGTGTGGGGAGCTGTGTTCACGCCTCCATCGTTGTGTTTAGGTGTAGCTAAAGGTAGGTTGCTGCCAGCCAGACCTTCTTCTTCTTGTGACCTCTCGCTTTTTATCGCTTCGTAGGTCCTCTTTCCCTTCAGTGTTCTGCTCCTGATTCCTCTGCAACCTGCGGAGGAGCACCAGAGAGCACATCACAGGGAACACAACTGTAACCATATTATGTCCGTTTTCCCCACGCCTGTGTCAGGAACTCTTTAGCTGCTCTTATGATTTTCTCTCTCTCTCTCTCTCCCCTGTGCAGGCCCAGCACTGTGAGGATTCCTCCGTCCTCCTCCTCCTCCTCCAGTCTTCTACGCCACTCTTCTCTTCCTACCACTGCCGTTATAGATCCTATCAACCTGTCTCTTTCCTCATCGTACCTGCCACACTCTACTAAGAAGTGCCCTATGGTCTCCCTGACTCCTCTGCAACTACTACAGTCCTGGTCTAACCCATCCCTGTTCCTTGCATTTACCTCAAGTGTGCCTGTCCTAGCCTTTACTAGTAGTCTACTGCCCCAATCTCCTACATGCCACTTGAGTGCCTCGGGCCTCTCCTTCCACCTATACCATTTCAGTGTGGACTTAGCTTCCATCCCTGCCTGCCATCTAGCTAATCCACCCTCTTCTATCCTTTTCTTTACCTCTCTGGGCTTCATCCTATGCCAATCCTCTTCCAAATTCTCCCTTCTTTTCCATCTATTCGTTTCTTTCTTCCATGACGACCTGCTATTACCTTCTCTCAGTACCTGCTTTGCCCACCTATCCTCATCAAGTCCTTCCATCTTCTTTACAAAGTTTAATTTCCCTTTAATTATTCTCTCCCTGAAAGTACTCCAGCCCATCTCTCCTCTAATGGCTTCTACTGCTGTACTGCGTGGAGCACCCAACCCCCACCTGCCTATTCTATTCTGACTCTTCTCTAGCTTTGCTACGTCCCCCTCCCGGTAATAGGTAATCTCAGACCCATATAGACAGTACGGCACAGCCATCCCCTTCCATAAACTCCTCCCTACTTCGTACTTATTAATTGATCTACTACCTGCATTAATTATCATTCCCGTCATCTTCCTGGCCTTCCCTTCATTTATCTTCATCTGTTTCTCTCCTCCAATTCCTTCTTTACTCACTTCTAGCCCTAAGTAAGTGTACCTATCCACCACCTCCAGAATGTTGTTTCCTAACACCCACTGTCCCTCCTCCTGGCTATTAAACTCCATCACCTTGCATTTTCTTTCACTGTACCTAACATTCCACTCTCGCCCATATATACTGGCTACCTGCAACATCTCTTCCATGTCCTCCTTGCTCTCTGCCATTACCACAATGTCGTCAGCATAGGCTAGGCACCCTAATCTCCTATCCCCAACACTGACTCCCTTCCCTGTCATCCTAATCCTCACTATCAACTCCTCTATGTATAAATTAAATAGTGTTGGGGAGATCACACAACCCTGACGTACTCCTATGTTATTTCTCAGCCATCCAGTGCTAACATCACCTATCGTAAACTTCACCTCATTTTCCTCATACATCTTTCTAATCACCTGCACTACCTTCCTGTCTACCCCTCTGTGCGTCAGTAGTGTCATTAACTTGCTCCTATCTACCCTATCATATGCCTTTTCCAAATCTAGGAATACTAAATACAGCTCTCTTCCTACCTTTTTATTCCTCTCTATGACTTCCTTCATCACTAGCACATTTTCTAGGCCACCTCTCCCCTTCCTAAAACCACTCTGTTCCTCTCCGAGAACCCTTTTCTCCTCTATCCATTTCCTCAGCTTATCGTTTATCACCCACCCAAATGTTTTTGCCAGGGTGTTCATTACTGCGATGGGTCTGTAATTATCTATGTCCTCCCTTGACTTACCCCCTCCCTTGTGGATTAGAGTAATCCTACTTCTATTCCAATCCTGAGGCACTTCCCCCCCTCCAGTATCTTCTTGAACAGCTCAGCTAGTGCCTGCCTAAGTGCCTCCCCTCCATACTTTATAAATTCCCCCAAGATTCCATCTGTCCCATCTGCTTTTCCTATCTTGATGGCTCTTACTGCTGATGCTATATCCTGTTCCTCTATCTCTATGCTCTCCATCTCCCTAACTTCACTGTATAGAGACAGGTATCCCATATGCTCTTCCTCTTCCCCCTTCCATATAATCCTATTCCAATAATCTATCACGGGCACCACCTCCTCCTCGCTGCTTGCCTCCCTGCCATTCACCTTCACCTTAACCTCCTGGTGTGGACCTGTTCCACCCAGGTTCCTCCTTAACCGCCTCCAAGCTTCCTTTTCTCTCTCCCTCCGTGGCATGTTGCTCAGTGTTCTTGCCTGCTCTTCCTCCCACTTCCCTATCTTCTTTCTAATGGTTGACTGGGCCCCTTTCTTCGCCTCTACATACCTGTCCCACGCCTCTGCCCACTCTGCTTCGTACCTTCCTCCCATTTGCTTTGCCAGTCTAGCTAAGTTCCTTTGCTTCCTATTTTCCCTTTTTCTGTCTCCAATCGCCTTAGCTACCTCCTCATCCCACCATCCCTTCAGTTTTATTTTCCCTATCTTGAACTTCTTTACTCCAACGGACTTCATCGCCTGACGTTTTGTGTGTTCCTTAATGTCCCCTTCCCATTCGCTCACTGTCCTTTCTACCTCTTCTACCTCTCCTGGCATAGTTTCATCCATTTCTCTGCAGTAAGCTATCCAATCTGCATTCTTTATATCCCACTTTTCTTTCCAAACTTCCTTCTTAACTCCTGTGGTTTTCCTCGTCTTCCCGCATGTGATCTCTATTAAGACGTGGTCTGAAAAATCTACCTCTTCATTTTTCCATATTTTACAGCCCTGCTTCTCTACCTGATCGTTAACCAACACATAATCTATTGCAGACTCACTTCTATCTCTCCAGGTCACCGGGTCTTCTAACTCCCAGTTCTTGATCCTTAGGCTGGCCACACACGTGCAGTTTTAAGTGACAGTTATGACTGTTCAGTTATAACTGACACAGTTTAAACTGACGTCAGTTAAAAATGAAATGCACACACACACACAGTTCAATCCCTCAGTTTTTACCATGGATTCCGAGGAGTACGATCTTGCCGCTCTCGGTGTATTCTTTGTAATGCTACAAACAAATAGAAAAAAGAAAACTAAAAAGCGTAAACAGTGGTGCAAAAAGTGGTTATTAAGGCGAAATCAATGTTCTGATATTAAATTATTAAAGGAATTAAGTGAAGAACCAATTGATTTTCTCAATTATTTGCGCATGACTGAAAGAGTGTACCAAAAGTTGCTTTCGCTGGTTTCTCCTTTCATTAAAAAGAAAGATACAATAATGAGAAGAGCAATATCGCCACATGAAAGATTAACTGCTACCTTGAGGTTTCTAGCAACAGGACGGTCGTATGAGTGTCTCAAATTTTCCACAAGAATATCACCTCAATCTCTTGGAAAAATCATCCCAGAAACATGTAACATCTTGTACAAAGTTTTGGGGAAGTATATGCAGGTATGTATTTTATAAATGTATTTATTATGAGAAATGAGAACATAATCATATTTTATTGACAAACTGCATCTATTTCCAGAACGGTTTTACATAGATTTTTAAAGAAATACACTTTAATGTGACATTTAATATCAGCTAATTAGATTTTTTGTTAGCTAACACATTTACACATTAGGATCAAAGTGAGTAAAATAAGAGGATGATGTGACATTTAATCTCAGCTAATTTGAATTTCTGTTACCTAACTCCTTTATACATTAGGATCAAAATGAGTAAAATAATAGGATGCTGTGTTTTCCAGAGAAAGCAATGAGTTTTCGCTTCTGTCATGAGTGTCTGTACTTGAACCTTGCTCATATGTTGGAGACGGTGAAGGTGCGGGACATGGGGTACTAATAGGACTCTGGCTTGTTGATGAAGCATAATGATACATTGACGATGTGCTTAGATAACCCATTTCAGCCTCAAACAGTATGTCATTGATTTTTTTTCTGCAACGAGGGCCACACGTTTGTCTAGAGCTTTTAACCTCAGAGCAATAGTGCTTCCTATCAAATCATATCGGTCAGGTTGTTCCTTAGGTCTTTTGAAGTGGTCACGCATTGTAGTCAGCACTTCTGATGTCAGGTCATCATTTATCTTATTTCTTTTATTAGAACCAGGCCTTGAGGTTATTGGTTGTTTTGGTTGTGTTTGTGACACTTCTTGAACATCCGCAATTGTTGATGTAGACATTGTAGAGTCTTCAGCATCAAAATTCACTTCTTCAACTGGGAGTGGATTGTCATCAAATATCTGAAAAAGACACAAAATATATTAACAATATTAAGAAATTAGGAAAATATAAAATTTTAACTTATAAATATTTAAAAATTTTAAATTATACAAATTTTGTAACATTTTTGTATCCATGTTTGTTTCAGTTTCCCAACTCAGAGGAAAAATGGAAAGAGATTGCAACTTTGTTTGAGGAAAGATGGCATTTCCCCCACTGCATCGGTGCCATGGATGGCAAACATATTGAAATAATTCCCCCTCATAACTCTGGATCGTATTATTATAATTACAACGCCAAACATAGTATGGTTCTTCTTGCTATAGTTGATGCCAAATACCAGTTCCTACTGGTTGATTTTGGAACTAATGGACGGATTTCTGATGGTGGTGTTCTTCAGAATACATCGTTCTTTGAAAAGCTGGTGAACGAGAATTTACACATTCCTCAGTCTGACGATGTCAGTGACAACTTCAAAAATGTTCCATATGTCTTCGTTGCTGACGATGCATTTCCTCTCAGAACTAATATTTTGAAGCCATTCAGGCAAGGATTATTAGATTCAGCCAAAAAAGAGGTTTTTAACTATCGATTATCTCGAGCAAGGCATATTGTAGAGAATGTTTTTGGGATACTTGCTTCACGCTTCCGTATTTTTCAGTCCCCAATTAATTTAGAACCAGAGAATATTGAGAAAGTAGTAATGGGTACCTGTGCATTGCATAACTTTTTGATTGAACAACAATCTAGTACATACGCCCCTGTGAACCTTATGTATCAAGAAAATAATTATGATGGATCTGTTATTTCTAGTGGCTGCGATAGTTCACAATCAAATATGATTCCACTAAATCGTCGTAGTGGAAATATTTCTAATGACGCAAAAGAAGTCAGAGAACAATTTATGAACTACTTCATGAATGATGACAAAGTGCCATGGCAAATTAAACACATTTTAAAATACAAATAAATAATTTTGCTGGCTATAACCACCACAAAACGCAGGATTTCAATGTTAACTGATTGTCTGTTATTCAACAAAAACTGAAAGTGGGTGAAATGGGGCAATGATTTTTATACAATAATAATAGGCCTAATAATAATAAAATGAATTTCCTATCTTGTTTCTCTTACCTCTTCGTTTTCATTGTCCAGATTTGAACGTGACGTCCTTGGAGTATCTTGATCTTGCAGGAATTCAAACAGGTAATGCAAGCAAAGTACCGGCTTGTAGATGCTGTCTGTAGATGCTCCAGACTTCTTTGATGCCTCAACCTTCTTTTTCTCCTTGCGATAAGCACATCTCAAACTATTAATTTTCATTACGACAGACTTCTTGGTGGCACCAGGCTCAAGTTCCTCCAACTTCTTTACTAATTTGCTATAGGCAACATCTTTCTTTGTGCGGTCATGATATTCTTCACTTTTAACTTGCCACAGGCAAGGTTCAGATCGATAGAGTTCAATGAATTCAACAATCACTTGGTTTTGTTTACGTGCCATCTCAACAAACTGCACTCACCGCTACCACCTGTAGAAATGAGAAGTTGAGAACTGTACAGTTACGAATCCTCACACACGCTCAGTTCAGTTACTCCTTTCAGTTAAAAATATGGAACATTGTATTTGTCTCAGTTTAACTGTACAGTTTTGTTGAACTGACGAAATGAGCAACTGAGATACCCACACACGTGCAGTTTTAACTGACAGTTATAACTGAACAGTTATAACTGTCAGTTAAAACTGCACGTGTGTGGCCGGCTTTAGGTCCGTATCCTCAACAAACTCTAAAATCATCTGCCCGTTTCTGTTCACTACCTCCTCCATTAGCCCTATGTGCCCATTCAAGTCCCCCCATTATTACCCATCTATTCCTCCCTACCTTTTCCTTAATGCTTTTCAGCGTCTCATACAACTTCTTATTCTCGTCATGATTCATTCGACCCTCAACTCCCATATACACCACAGTCATCCACCAGTCACTCTCCTTGATAATGATAACTATAAGGATATACAAATCAATAAACATAACATGACAAGATAAAATCGCACCGTTATAATAGGTTTTGATTCTTTTTGATTCCTTCATACGTCATTGATAAAGATTCAAATCCTTTATTGTGGGTTGGACTTTGATTCTATTGTTGTAATTCCCTTGTGGTGTTTATACTCTTCTGACAGTTCCTACTCTAATTATTACTATTATATATATATATATATATATATATATATATATATATATATATATATATATATATATATATATATATATACATATATATATATATATATATATATATATATATATATTTTTTTTTTTTATAATGGTGTTTAATGTTGATTATTATTAGTTAGTGAGTTTGTTTGTAATTATTAACATCTTTAATTGTATATATGTGTATAGCAGGTTATAGTCTTATGAAATAGTGGATTGCCAGTCATACACATTCACACACACACACACACGGTCCGCTAGCGTAGTGGTTAGCGCACTCGGCTCACAACTGAGGGGTTGTGAGTATTTGTGTGTAGTAAGTATTTGTGTGTTGTAAGTATTTGTGTGTGTGTGTGTGTGTGATAACTTAACCTATAATACCACTCACAAATCCTTCTCTTCTTATGTTATTGATATAATATTTCCCTAAAACTTAAACATCCAATTCTCTCCCTCCCCCTACCTTCTCTCCATCTCTCCCTCCCCCTTACCCTATCTTCTCTCCATCCCTCCCCCCCTCCCTCCAGGCTCCAACGCCAATGGTAAGGCCTTGGTACTGGACGAGGAGACACATTCTGTACAGAGTCATGCAGCTAAAGTACAAGGAATTAAGGAAGTACTAGCCAGGGATCACATGAAGGTAAGGGAGAGAGAGAGAGACTTGTTGTTTTGATATATGAAATGATGAAATAAATCGGTTTTTTTTACTACTGCTACTACTACTACACCCCCTCCTCAGGTTGCATTCTTTGGCCGTACATCTAATGGTAAAAGTACAGTAATCAATGCAATGATGGGAGACAAGATTCTGCCTTCGGGTATTGTACACACTACTAATTGTTTTCTACAGGTAAGAGTGTGTGTGTGTGTGTGTGTGTGTGTGTACGTGTACGTGTACGTGTGTGTACGTGTACGTGTACGTGTGTGTGTGTGTGTGTGTACGTGTACGTGTACGTGTGTACGTGTGTTGTATTATATAGTTGTATGTATAAGTATCTATATTTATCCAATTTTTTAATTACTATTCTATATATATATATTGCTATTATCACCTCTTGTGTGTGTATGTGTGTATGTATGTATATGTGTGTGTGTGTGAAAGAATATATATTTATTATTATATATATACACAGACAGACTAAATGCTATTATTATTATCATTCCTACAACCTAAACTACCTAACCTAACCTAATCACCACACCAACTCGTGCTCCCACAGGTCGAGGGAGTGGACGGCAACGAGCCTTACCTAACTACCGAAGGCTCGTTAGAGAAGCCGAGCATTAAGGGGATAGGCCAGTTAGCCCACGCACTCTGCAACAACAGACTGGGTGATTCCACTCTTGTTAGGATACACTGGCCCAAAGCAAGGTGTGTGTGTGTGTGTGTGTGTGGAAAGAAAGTGGAATGAAGGAAGAGGAGGAGGAGGAGGAGAAGAAGTTAATATATAGAGAAAAACAGTTGTATTATTATTATTATTATCCTTGATGTAATATTGATATACTTACCTTTCTACTCTCTCCCCCTCTCTCTCTCTCTCTCTCTCCATAGGTGTCCACTGCTCCGAGATGACGTGGTTCTCGTAGACTCTCCCGGAATTGATGTTTCGGAAAGTTTAGACGATTGGATTGATAAACACACTCTGGATGCTGATGTGTTTGTCCTGGTGGCTAATTCTGAGTCCACGTTGATGAATACTGTAAGTTTAAGTGGTGGTGGTAGTAGTAGTGGTAGTGGTAGTAGTGGTGGTAGTGGTAGTGGTAGTAGTAGTAATAATAATAATAACGAAAATAATAATAACATACATTAAAAAAACAATGAATAATAATAATAATAATAATAAAAAAATTTTTTTTTTTTTAATTATTACAGGAAAAGAATTTCTTCCATAAGGTTTCATCTCGTCTCTCAAAACCCAACATATTCATTCTGCAGAACCGCTGGGACATGGCGGCCTCAGAACCAGAATTCTTGAACCAAGTAAGCCAAATTATTATTATCATTATTATTATCATTATTATTGAGCGGTATGTGTTTATAATTGTAATGATTTTTATTTATGTGTGTAAGGTATGATTGTATGTGTGTATGTGTGTGTGTACGCGTCTAATTATGTGTATTTTACCTTTCATTCTTAGCCTAATACTGAACAGGTAAGTTATTATTATTATTATTATTATTATTATGAATGCATTTTGCTTCTGTACGTATATACACACACACACATGCACACAGTCATATATACGTACACAGATAATATTTTTCTATATTTATATGTATATGTATGTGTGTATTATTCGCTTTGTCTTACATAACATTAGTCTCATGCACTTAATCAAAATGTCTGATGAAGAAATGGAATTGTATGCTAACTATGTTAGTGTATGTATGGAACTTAAAGATGTTAAGCAAGAAGAGTCGGATGAGTTAGAGAACCTTAAAGTAGATGAACAGATTCACCAAGAAACTGTAAAGGATTTAAAGAGTAAGAAATTGGAAGTACTAAGTGGTAAAGAATCTGTATTTTCTCATGCTAGTAAAGGTTCTAGTAGACATTCTAAAGCATCTAAGGCTTCCTCTGCATCATTACTAAGAAGGCAAGAAGCGGCAGCTAAATTGGCCGTGCTTAAAGCGGAAATAGAACATCATGATAATGTAGCTGAGGCACAAGCGTTAGTGGCAAAGAGTACAGCTGAGGCACAGGCGTTAGTGGCAAAGAGTACAGCTGAGGCACAGGCGTTAGTGGCAAAGAGTACAGCTGAGGCACAGGCGTTAGTGGCAAGGAGTACAGCTGAGTTAGCCAAAAGAGAAAAAATGAGAGACATAGCAGCTGTCAGTGCAGAACTTGAAGCTCTAAATGAAGTTGAAGAGGATGATAGAGGGATGCTTCCAAGTGATGATGAAAGTGTAGGGAGGCAACAACATCTTCAACAATATTTAGAGGTACAAAGCAAAGATGTATCGCTACTGCAGTCTGATTCAGAGATAGATGAAGCCATGCCTCATAAATGTGTTACATTCTTCCCTAAACATGGATCTAAGGGTAAATCTCATAGTCTAATGAATGAGGAAGGATTAGGTGTTAGTAGAAGTACAAACGTTAATGCTCAAGCAATGACTCTCAACCCCTTAACTCATAGTTTCATACCTCCTAGTAACTATACTCCTACTAATAATGTCAAACAGTCCTGTCAGTCTCTTTCCACTCCTGGTAGTAATCCTGTTACTTATATACCTGTTCAAGGATGGAGTTTACCTCCAATAGAGCCTCCAATTTTTAGTGGAGAACCCATGAAATTTCCACTCTGGATAAAAAAGTTTAAAACCTTTGTGGAAGCTAGGACAACTGATGCATCAGAGAGACTTGCATATCTTGACAAATATACAAGTGGTGAGGCAAAGGAAGCCATAAGAATGTTAATGTATTTAAATACTAACCAAGATTATGACACAGCAAAGAGAATTCTCTGGCAAAGATTTGGAAATGAAAGTGTAGTTGCCAATGCTTACATGAAAAGGTTGTCAGGATGGCCACAAATTCCTCAAGACGATGGTCCAGCCCTAATGAAGTTTTCAGATTTTTTAGAATGTTGTAGGCAGCTATGCATTCTATTCCTCACTTGTCATTCCTTAATGATCCCAGAGAACATAGGAAATTATTAACAAAACTTCCTAAATCTATAATTAATAGTTGGAATGCAAAAATAAGTGAACATTGTTATAGCAGTTCTCAGTATGGGCCAGGGCAGTACCCACCCTTTGAAAGGTTTTGTAAATTCATCAACTCACAAGCTCATGCAGCATGTGATCCTTTTACTTCATACAATGCTGTGGTCATGGAAGCAAATGACAGTGGTAAAGGCAATGCAAGCTTGAACAGGAATAAGAGTAATAGGTCATATACCATGACTAAATTTAGAGGAAGTAAAGGTTTCATTACAAAACCATCTGAGGAAAGGACAGCTAGTTCCTTTAACAGTAAAGTAAATGTAGAGACTATGAAACAAGACTTTAAAGGAAAGGAAGGAAAGAGACAATTTTGTCGCTACTGTAAAGAGGAGCATGATTTAGAAAATTGTAAACTATTTATAAAACTTGATCCCGATACAAAGTTTACATTTATCAAAGAAAAAGGATTATGTGCAGGATGTTTAAATTGGGGTCACATCAAGAAAGACTGTAGGAGAAAGAAATCATGTAAGGTATGTCAGAGATTCCATCCCACCATTCTCCATAATGATGCTTTAAGATCTCAGACTCAAGAAAGACCAGAACGGGTAATTGATCTCAAGAAAAACGATGAAAGACCAGTTGTAATAAATGAGGTTAAGGTCAGTCAGTCAGTTGCTGGAGAGAGACACACTTTAATAGTACCAGTGTGGATGTACCAAGAAGGTAATGAAGGGAATAAAGTGTTAGTGTATGCATTGTTGGACAATCAATCTGATGCTTGTTTCGTGAAGCAAAGTCTCTTAGATGAGGTGGGAGTGAGTGGACCGCAAATTTCTTTGCAAACTTCCACAATAAATGGAGAAGAGACAATTGTGTGTAATAAAGTCTCTGGACTTATAGTACGAGGCATCTATGATGAACGAGATATAGAGCTTCCACATGCATACTCTAGAGAGAATATCCCAGCACGACGAGATCAGATTCCTAGGAGGGAGACAGCAGAAGGGTGGTCCCACTTATCTCTAATTGCTTCTAAACTCATGCCATATAGGTCAGATGTAGAAATAGGACTTCTGATTGGAGTGAATTGTAATGAAGCAATAGAGCACAGGGAAGTAATCACAGGGGAGTCTGGAGAGCCCTGTGGGATAAGAACAGAGTTAGGATGGGGCATCCAAGGAAGGGTTGCTGTTAGTCAAGGCTTAGAAGATAATATCCTGACAGTATTTAGAACATTTGTACAAGAGGTCGAGATAAATCAGGAAAAAAGGGTAAGCTTCTTAGTCGTTCCATCAAGGACTAAGGAGATAATAAATCCCTCCCAAGTAAAGGATATGTTTGAGCTTGATTTCAATGAAAGGAAGTCAGCTGATGTTCCATTATCGTATGAAGACAAAAGGTTTATGAATAAAATGAAAGCTGGAGTACATCAGCTGGAAGACAGGCATTACGAGTTGCCTCTTCCTCTTAAAAACGACAATGTCAAGCGTCCAAACAATAAAACTTTGGCAGAGCATAGATTAATGAAGCTAAAAAGCAGACTTGACAAAGATAAACAACACCATGATAACTATAAAGTGTTCTTGGATAATATGATAGATAAAGGCTATGCAGAGGTTGTGCCTAAGAAGGATCTAAACAAGGATGATGGTCAGGTTTGGTACATTCCACATCATGGAGTGTATCACTCTAAGAAACCAGGGAAACTCAGAGTGGTATTTGACTGCAGTGCAAACTATAAGAGTCAGTCTTTAAATGGCCATTTGTTACAGGGTCCAGACCTCACCAATAAATTGGTAGGGGTACTTTGCAGATTTAGGCAGGAACCTATTGCATTTGTTTGTGATATAGAAGCAATGTACCACCAAGTGAAGGTGAATCCAGAGCACAGGGACATGCTTAGGTTCCTTTGGTGGAAAAATGGTGATGTAACTAAAGAAATTGTTGAACACAGAATGACGGCTCACTTGTTTGGTGCTACATCGTCTCCAAGTGTTGCCAATTTTGCATTAAAGAAGGCTGCAGACGACCATGAATATCTGTATGGTTCTGATGCAGCAAATTTTATAAGAACAGATTTTTATGTTCATGATGGCCTTAAGTCAGTGGCAACAGTGAATGAAGCCGTCACTCTGATGAAACAAAGCAAGGCAATATGTAGCATGGGAGGTTTCAACCTTCATAAGTTCTTGTCCAACAGTAGGGAAGTACTAGAAACGACATCCCCTCATGAAAGAGTGAATGTTGTTAAGAATTTAGATCTTAGTAAAGAAACACTGCCTATGGAAAGAACTCTGGGAATTCAATGGTGTATAGAGTCTGACACTTTTCAATTTAGGATACAGTTGAAGGATAAACCACTTACGAGAAGAGGTATTTTGTGAGCTCTATATATGACCCGTTAGGTCTAGTATCACCTGTTATTCTTGTGGGCAAACAAATCCTTCAAGAATTGTGTAAATGTGGGTCTAGTTGGGATGACAAGGTGCCAGATAATGTCAGATCTAAATGGGTAAAATGGAGAAATGAGTTGCACAAGTTGGAAGACCTCAGAATACCTAGATGCTATAAATGTGAGTCATTTGAAGAAGTCAATGACGATGTTATTGTAAAAGATCACAATCTACCAAGAAACAATTGGAGATTGGGTAGAGTCAAAGAAGCTTTGCCTGATAATGACGGTCTTGTAAGAAAGGTTAAGCTCATGATGGCAGATTCTAATATTGACAATCAGGGAAAACGTACAAGATGTGTAAACATAATGGAAAGACCTATCCACAGTCTTGTTCTCTTGGTAGAATGTGATCAAAATGAAGACCAGGGTATCCCCGCCAAAGAGCCTTTGTAATTTAAGTGCCTTATGATGTGCCAGCATTAGTTTTAAGGCAAATTGTCTTTTAGTTTATAAGGTAAATTGTTGCACAATTTAGGGGAGCCATGTAACTGTATGTATATTTTATCATTCCTTTGTTGATCTCATTTATATAAAGATATTTAGAAGGTTCAAATACTGTAAAGAAGGATCAGTAGATGCTTTGTTGTTTCATAAGTAAAGGCGATCACATTGCTTATAGAGACTTGTTCACGTCACTCATTGCTGACAAGAGAAGCACGCTCGCAAGATGTGATCGAGGTGAGATCTGTTTATTTCTTATATATTGTGGTATAAATTGACTGTTATGATGATTTATTGATTGTAAGCATTACTTGAAGTGTATGACAATGCCATGAGAATGTATGTGTATTCGTTCTGTGACTGGAAATGTATATTTTCAGTTCTTTACAACATGGTAGAGCCAGCCAGACATGGCATAGCCAGACATGGTTATGAAAATAGAGGACTGAGCTTCAATAAACGTCATCGGGAAATACGGGTTTCTGTTCACCCCGGTGAGGAAGCATGTCCTGCCATGCCTGTAAAACAGTTCACATTAATTAGAAGCCTGCGAAAGCCGCTACATTATCACAATATTACCAAGAAAAGATCGTCAGAACAATAACTTAACTTAAACCAAACTAAACCAGGCGTCCTTTAAACCCCAAACAGCAGAGGGAGGAGTAGTAACAACCTCACTCCACTCACTCCATTTATACCAACACTTTCAATGCATCTAGGATCAGGCACCAGCAAGTTAAGGGGATGGAAGGACACTCAAAGATCTCAGGTATCAGGTCTTTTGTCTCGGGTAATTTCATCTACATCCTCGACCTTGACCTGACCTATCACTGAGCTGCCAGGGAGGGGAGGGCAATGCGAGGGTCAGGTACGGAGGTAGTTTCAAGGTTAGCCAAGAGTTGTTGAAGCCAGTGTTTTGTGGATTTGTCGTCCTTGAGGCAGCCAGCGAAGGTCTGGTCCTTGAGCTGGTCCGGGAGACACTGATGTAAGGCTTCTCGTGCCCTGAGGAAAAATGGAAATAATTGAAGTTTTTTTTTTTATAGTTATACCATTAATTAAGAAAATTATATGTATAACTAATAGCTAAACATTCAATAATCCTCACTATAATGTTAATAGAAATAACTGTATTTTCATGTTAAACTGTTAAGGAAATGATAAATATAACATTATAATCTTTAGTCTTGCAATAATGGCTACATAATATTAGTAGTAGCAGCTCCTCCTCCTCCTCCTCTTCCTCCTAACCACCACCTCCTCTTCCTCCTACTCTCCTCCTTCCAACCTCTTCCTCCTCCTCCTCCTCCTCCTCCTGCTCCTCACCTTGGGTTGTCGGACAGCCTGAGGTAGCATCATATCACGTGTTTGAGTAGCCGAGCTGACTGTTCCTTGGCCAGTGCAATCACCATCTTACCAAGGATCATTGCAACGTGGGAGAACCGCTCGTACGTCTGCGGATCAACATCAAGGACATAAGGACATAAGAACATAAGGAAATAAGAACATATAAGAAAATAAGAACATAAGAAAATAAGAGTCTCGTACGTCTGAGAATCAACATCAAGAACATAAGGAAATAAGAAATTAAGAACATATAAATAAACGTAAAATTGATCAACTAATATATATGGAAAAGGAAATATAATCGTCTTAAATCATAAAATGGTTGAAAAATTGATCAACTAATATATATGGCAACAGATTTACAGCGGGCCAAAATTATTGATGTTTTACGGGAATATTACCAAAAAACCCGAAGAAAAAATATCGTCCTCCCACCTGGCATATATAATTGAGTCCAGTTTCATCTAGTAGTATTTTCTGCAGTATGAAGGTGGCCACAGTCTTGCTGAGTTCAGACCCAGACTCCATTATACGCAGACAAAGGGGAATGATCTCGGTGGTGAGCAGGAAATTGATCACCTCTTGCTCATCAGTCTGTGGAAAATATTGTGAATCAGTTGAAAAATGCGTCAATTCACTGAAATTTTATATATATTAATTTTCTACATTGATTTGTACATAAACCCGATGAAAAGACAAGAAATCTTTCCTCGTAACTATTATTAAAGAGACTTATTAATTCTCTCTTAAATACAGAAAGACATGAAAATAGATGAAGCCAACGAAAGCATACAGTGACCCAAAGAAAAAATAGATGAAACGAAAGCAAGTATACAATGACCCGAGAAAAAATAGATGAAACGAATGCAAGATCTACACGACCCTAGACTTACCTTGACCAGAGCCCCGATGACCCCCAGTGAGGTGAGACGGAGGTACTCAAAGGGTCGGGTCTTGCTAACAGTCTGCAGGAAGGGGTATAGGTACAAGGGGATGTGTGCCGCTAGGAACTGTGATCTCGTGTCCGGATGAGACGCAACGCAC
>JAXIVD010002114.1:0-2500 GCA_036785275.1 Cancer borealis
CTCTGGCCCCTCACGTTGGTCACAGAAATACTCTGTCATCACCACGGTTCCTGCCACGGTGTTGACGTCATCACTGTTGCCATTGTTGTGTAACAGACTCTCTTCCCTTTCTCTGCTTTACCCCTTACCTCCCCTCAACCTTCCCTCTCTCTCTCTCTCTCTCTCACACACACACACACACACACACACACACACACACACACACACACACACACACACACACACACACACACGTCTGCCTCATCATCACTGTGACTGACAGCACTGACTGCATCTTGCTTGGTGTCAATCATCCACGTGGTGTCCTGAGCCGCTACCCTCGAGGGCACATTACTGGCCACCAGCCAGCGGGAGGCAGGAACCCAACTAGTAATGTGCAGATACCACGGGATTACCTTTTTCGGATCGGACACCTTTTTTTTTTGGTTATATATTTTTATATTTCTTTTTCTTCATGTTGAAACTTTACTGGTCACCATGCCTGTGATATCTTGAGGCTGGTCTGCGATAATAAAAAACTTAATAATGATAACAGTCTCGTACTGACAATGGTGCGGTGTGTCCGGCGGCCGGGCGGTGTGTTTACTCATCCTTCGAGAGAGAAATTATTTCACATGATCAAAATTGTACACTTGAATGCGCCCGAGGCTCATAGAGCATGACCATTTAGACAGTGCATAGACCCCGTGGGGAAAACACACACACACACACACACACACACACACACACACACACACACACACACACACACACACACACACACACACACACACACACACAACCGAAGTGAACGACACACAAGAACCACGGATCCCAGCCTTTGAGTGCGAGGAATAGAGAAATCCTGAGTCGTATATGTATCACTTGATCCGCGAGGAATTCCGCTCTCACTCGAGGGGTACAGGCGTGATCCTTGGCGAGGAGGGGATGAGGGGGGTGCGTTGCGGTGGTGCTGGAGGGAGGGGGCGAGGGTGAGGGTGCAACCTAACCCTCTCGCCGGGTGTAAATGTGCCCGCATGTTGCTGCCGAGGGAGGTAGTGGGGGAGGGAAGGAGGGGCGAGGCAGGAGGGGAAAACTTGTAGGCTAAAGCTAGCATGCAAGGATAGAAAACGTGGAGGTATGGAGATGCTGGTCCTTGCACTCTATTCGTCTTATTTACTCTACAAAGCAGGTGTGCAGCGGTGCCCTTGGCGTGCCGTGCCCCTGACTCGCTTGACGTGCACGGCCTGAAAAGTAGAGCTGCACGTTGGGGCCGTTCATCCACCTGTCCGGCGGTGTATTACCTGGTGTGTCGGAGCGCTGCTGTGTTCCCTGAGCCGCGGTGATTGCCTCCGACACCTTTCCTTGCGGCAGGTGAGCGGCACCGACCCGCCCTCAACCTCACCCAAACTCGACCACTGAACAAACAAATCGCTGCTAATCCTTGATGCAAAGCTTTTTTTTATACTTCTAATCATTCCAACTATTTGCAACGGCGCATTAATTGTGATGAAGCGATAAGGCCGAACATTGTTATTCTAACTGTACACTCTCTCGCTTTTTTTCTTTCTTTCTAAACTTAGGCCTTGCAAGTTTTTATAGAAGGGATAATATTCATTGACCTTTATTTACTAGATGACTTTGCTTAACATTTTTGAGTGACTGTGCATTAAGACATCCTCACTTTTATCTCGCCAGTTTTTTTTTTTTTCTGCTTTTCTTTTTTGCATTCACTCAAGATAGACAAAAACCTTCGGTCATCTATGCACAGTTTCTGCTTGACATTAACATAAAGTGGACACGCGTTCCTATTCTAATGATTTTATAAGAAGGTAACGAAGAAATCCCAGTAGCGCGGCGGTGAACAAAGAACATACAGGTTTTCTTTATATATATTTGATTGATTATTTGAGTTTGTTAGGAGCAGAATAATAACAAGACGAGGATGAAGAGTCAGGTTAATGGTGAAGGAGGTAGTTGTGAGGAAAGAATGTCAATTAACGTACAAGATATGTTCTGCCAGTTTTCCTACAATGGACTACCGTTATGTTGTGTTGTGTTCTGCGGGTTGTGGCAAGGAGGTGCAGGCAAGTCAGGGCATCTTGGTGCACAGGAGAATCAGAATCACCAACAACTTATTTACGAATCAAACAATATTTATAACATCCATTGAAATCATATCATGGAATCGTGCATATCTACAATATTAACTAAGCCATGAAAACATTATGTGATTCTGTGATGGTGTGGTACTGTGATGCTGTGATGGCGTGATGCTGTGGTGGTGTGTGTCGTCGATGCTTTATTAATTCATTGTAAGTGGACACTCATCACAGGGAGACCAGCCTTGTGTCGCTAGCTTACCCTCCACTAATTTGATCATCACGCACCATTCCCCGACAACAATACCCAAGCCTTACAACCAAAGGACCCCGGAACCCGACACCAGTAGGGGATGTGGGCGGCGGGGGCGGCCACCCACACGCCGCCCGCATGGCTCCGTCACGTGATCTTGCGGGGC
>JAXIVD010002114.1:7500-30000 GCA_036785275.1 Cancer borealis
CTCTTCCTTACTTCCCTCATTCTCTTCCTTCTCTCCCTCCCTCGCCTTCCCTCCGTACCTGTGCCTCAGACGAATCGCTCTTCATTCTTTCAGCTGAATCACTCATGGTTGGCTTTTTAGAGTTTCTCGTCCAGCAAGACTGTTGGTTAGAATTTTATTGTTCCCAGTGTTGATTCTGGTGTTAATGTGTTTTATCTTTCTTTCGTGGCAAGTGTACAAGAAAGAGAGAGAGAGAGAGAGAGAGAGAGAGAGAGAGAGAGAGAGAGAGAGAGAGAGAGAGAGAGAGAGAGAGAGAGAGAGAGAGAGAACGTGATTATATCTATTTTTCTTCACTTTACTCTTCCCCCCTCCTGCGTTTAAACACGGGGCCGTTTTTCCTTCTGGCGGGCCGTGGCGCCGACATCACTGCCCTCTTACGGCCGTCTGAGACTGACTTTTAGGTCCTAATTAGCAGCTGGCTGTAATTAGCCGACGACGGGGATATAACAGTTAACTCGGCTGGTCTTACGGCTCATTCTGGCAGTCCAGCGGCTGGCTCCTCTGCGTTTTACGGCTGACTCCGCCTCATCTGGATAACTCGTCTGATGGAATGGCTCGCAGCTCCCCCTAACGATTATCTATGCGGATGTGACCCCCTGTCCCCCCCTTCCCCTCTTGTCCCCCCTTCCCCGTCCCTTCTCCCCCTCCCCACAATTTTATTTATATTTTTTTTACGTCAATCATGAGGCTTCAGATCGTCTCGTATGACTATGGCTTCTTTTCTAATAAACACACACACACACACACACACACACACACACACACACACACACACACACACACACACACATTAATTGCCTGACACAGTACCATACCATGATGACTCAATCTTTACTATATATTCTTTCTTCAGTTTATTTGTTCCCATCAAATATAAGTGATAAGTGACTCACTCGTGTTCAGAAGCGACCTTGCACATCATCATCACCCTTCACACCATACATACATACATAACATACACACACTTCACCCTCACCTCACACTTCCATCCTCCTACCACACTTCATAGTTACACACACCTCAGGCCTGCACCTCACACCTGTCATCACGTTTCACACTTAACCCCCCACCAACACCCAGTCGTCCGCTGCACACATTTCCACGGCAACATCTCTCCTCCGACGGGGCCGCCTCGCCTGCATCCCTCCCTGGCCGGGGCTTGGGGTCGCCGGGCTCTCCCAGGGCGAGGAGGCGTCGACCGGCTGATGTTATGGGTATTAATCAAGAGAAATACTTAAGGGGCCATGAGAATGTTATCATTACCTTCAAGACAGTGATTAAAAGGCAGAGCTTCATTGAGATAAATACTGTCATTAAACGTAACGACGGCATAACTTATAGCTCAGACGTCGTCACCAGCGCCTCCCCGCACCACCTCCCACTCCCTCGCCGCCGCCTCTGTCGCTTTGTTTCATTACACTCTTCTGTTCTTATATCATTTTTGTATGTTTATTTTTTTGTGTGTGCTATTCAATTGGAGATGCATGCAGTATCATTATCATTATTATATCTTTTTGTTGTACCAAAGTATTATTACTGTTCAAGTACGTGTTCCTCACCTCCTCTGGGTTTAAGTGTAAAGTGTGGTACAGTATAACTATTTTTAAGACATTGCACAAGTGTTTGAATAGAAGCAGGTGTTTTGTGACAAAGGGATACACCAAAGCAGCTGGCGCCTCAGGACCCCCGCGGCTCTGGGCCCTGTCATCCTGTCACTAGATCCGGGTGTACGAAGGATGGCAGGTGATGTGGAGAGAAGCGAGGGGATCCAGGGAGTCGTAGGGTCGAGGCCACAGTCTCGATAAGCTAAATGCCGGGTGGCCTATTAATCATATTTATAGGGTAGTCTAAACTCTCCGGTGTCTAGCAAAGCACAGTGACTAATGACTCGAGTGTTCACTAGACAGCTCGGACCAGCCTCGCCAGCACGACGTCTGCTCGTACCGCCTCACTCATGGGAACGAACCAAGATCACTTACCTCAGAGCTTCCCCCGGGGTGGCAGCGACCGACACACTTGGGTAGTACTGAAGACCACCGTTGATTACATGTAAACCGTGGGAGTCTAATGGGTCGTATGATCAGTTGAAAATGTCTCTTGGACACCCTCGTACGAGTTAACTTTGTCTTATTCATAGTCACTGTAGGGTAATTTTGTCCCGTCACTCATACCATTTATACAGATCATATGCTGCCTTTTTATTCACTACGAAATAAAAAGTTAAAGAATTTCAGGGCGTCATCATCGCTATCCCTGACACCGAGAACTGACACCCTCAAGCAGCCCATTAGCGCCTCCTGCCCATTATGTCCTCACAAACTTAACCCTTCAATCGCCGCGCCGCCTTCCGTCACCACTGCTGTAATAAGACACCCGGTCAGGATGTATGAGTGAAGGGAAAAGATGCTCTGAAGAGCCCCTTCTCCTCCGTCAGGACAGCGGCAAGAATGCCTCTGTCAGCCCATGTTAAGCTGTCTCCGCCCCGCCGTGGCCCGTCACCCCCTCATCAAGGTGATGCCTCTACAAATAATACATTAAAGGTGCTGCCCGTCACCCCGCTATCAGGAGCATTACTAAGGTTTTAATAACGTGTGGTAGTGTGGGATAAAAGGCATAACTCCACCTCATCATCCTCCTCCTTCCTTCCTCCACCTCCACCTTGCTTCCTGAGTCTCCTTTCGCGCCGTCTCCGGAGCTGATTCTGCCATCCCAAACTGACATCTATAAACATCTGAAGTCGTCCCCCACGCCTTACAAATCAGGGATCCCTTTGACTCCGTAATGGGCGGTGTTTTGTCTGACAATGGCTCTTTGGTGTGATCAGACGTGGCCTTTGTTGCAAGTATGAACGAGTAGGTTCCGTCGAGTGTTTGTGTTGGTGCATTATGTTCTCAAGTCCTTCTTCCGTCTCGACCTGTTTCCTTCAAGAAGCGATTATTTATAATTAACACCTATTTTTTACGTGTCACTTTTACTATTCCTGACGTACAAGGCGACGCTAATGATGGCCTTCCGGGAACAAGGGAATGCATCTGGGTGAGTAGGATGGGTCTGGGTGTGTAGGATGCGTTTCTCCCTTGCAACCTCAGCTTCTCTGCTCCTCCACACCCTTGCCAAGCTAACTCCTCGCTCGCCCGGTTGGCTGGCAGTGCGCTGTGTCACTGTCAGGATCAACACGTGTTTTAAGATCCATTTCTTGAGGAAGAAGAATAATGTTTGATGAAGAGAGGGCTCGTAGCGTATTCTGAACGTCGCGTAAGACTGAAGACAGATGACGGCTGAAGAAGATGGATCCCGAGGGAGAAAGGCCGGACAAGAGAGAGAGAGAGAGAGAGAGAGAGAGAGAGAGAGAGAGAGAGAGAGAGAGAGAGAGAGAGAGAGAGAGAGAGAGAGAAGAGAAAGAGAAAGAGAAAGAGAGAGAGAGAGAGAGAGAGAGAGAGAGAAGCACTTCCCAGTAATCCAGATAAGAGATGGTGAAATGATTGTGCCAAGACACTGAACACAAAGAGACTGAGGGGAGGAATGGGCCGCTGACTAAGGTAAAAGAGCCCAGTGAAGGCTGGGAGGGGGGTGAGGAAGGAGGTCGGGGAAGAGGCGAGGAAGAGGAAGAAGAAGAAGGAGGAAAATAAGGAAAAGTGTAGAAAGCCACGACAATACGGATGGAAAAAAAGAAAGAAAGAGGAAAAAAAGATACCCGACAACGGATGGAAAATATACAACCTCGCAGCGAGAGGATAGATAGATCAACACGAGAGACAGAAGAAGACGAAGAAAAAAGGGAGAAAAACAACTAAGAGTAAATGGCAAGAATCGCCCAGCTAACCAAGTATGAATAGGAGGAGGAGGAGGAGGTAAGCAAGGCAGATGGACAGGGGAATGAAGACGAAGAAGAAGAAGAGGAGGAGGAGGAGGAAGAGAAGAGGAGAGGAGAGGAGGAAGAAAGAAGACAGCGCAGCAAGAAAGGCCAGAAGAAGCGACTAGTGGGTGGAGGGTCACGCACCGTCGAGTCCGCTGGCGGTGACGGACTGGCGTTGGTAACCTAATGGACGCTCCTTCCTCCCCCACCACCCTCCCACGCCCACCCGCCCGCCTCCGTCACACCCACTACCAGCCCGCCCATCCACTCTCTCTCTCTCTCTCTCTCTCTCTCTCTCTCTCTCTCTCTCTCTCTCTCTCTCTCTCTCTCTCTCTCTCTCTCTCGTTGGTGGGTGCTTGTGACGGTCTTGTATACATTGGAGAAAGTTGCACCTTGATCAGTAGAGCATCGTTCCCTCTGCTGCCTGCCTGCCTGCTTGCCTGCCTGCCTGCCTGCCTGACCTGTTGCTGATGGATCCTCTCGTCGCATTATAACTGTGTCCAGAAAATTGAGCTTCAGTTCACCCGAATGAGATGAAGAGATGTAAAGTCATATATCCGCGTCTGTATTTAGAAACTCCAAAGATGCTTCATTTTAATTTGTATTGATATAACAAATCAATGTCAACCTTACATGACAGGGCAGGAGGAGAGAAAAAAAGGAATTGATATGAACACTCGTTTACTCAGGTATCAACTTACTTACCATCATGATCAGGTGACTTGAAACACTTCTGCTTCATTTTTTTTTCTCTCTCTCTCTCTCTGTTAGTCTATCTCCTCTTGCGGGATTTTGCCTGGCGGAGAAATCAACCTCGTCTCGCACCAGCTGCTTGTTTTCTTTCCTTCCTCATGTTAGGGACTCGTGTCAGTCTGCAGCTCCCTCCAGGTGACGTGTCCTGCTTCTTGTTTTCTCGTACAGCAAGTAAATGATGATATTTACTTGACGTTTGACCTTTTTATCGTCTGCAGCTGTTAGGAATGTGAGCGAAGGATCATCATCACTTTGATTTCTGGTTCTCAAGACTCCGGGGGGTAGAAAGTTGCCAGTTCTCGCCGCCCTTGTGCTTGTTGTGGCTGTGTGTTCCATATGTTGTCTCGGGGGACGAGTGCTCTGTGCTCGGGGTCAGCAGTATTACCCCCAACCACCTTGTTTATCGTTGCCGTGGATAACTGTTAACTCTAAAATATCCAGGATGAGGCGAGGTGGGTGGGGGAGGCGGGTCGCGGGGTCAGGGGGTCGGCCTGACTGACGCCCGGCTCCCCCCGCCTCACCTAGCCTCACCTTGTTTTCCCGCTCATCGTCTCCACGCTGTAGTTTTATGTACGATTTTACGACTTTGTTTTGCCCTCTGAGTTTTACCACTTGAGCTGTTTATTTAGCGAAGATGTGTGTTTCTCCGTCAGGCGGGGGAGTGTGAGAGAGGGCGGGAGGCTGGGCTGTTGGGGCGAGAAACACTAAATATTTCATCATTACCGAAACCCTTATAAAGATTTTCTCGACCCACCGTGAACACTTTAGAGAAAAATCATTTTAAGTTAGACTTTTTCTCCGTTCGGGTTAACTTTTCTTCCGTCTTTATATAGTGTTTCTTGGACACATTTCTTTGTTGATAATTATTATTTTTGGCCCTTGAAGCCGTATATTTATTACGTATATATATATATTTTTTTTTTTTTCTTTTTTTCCACAATGGGATGGTTTTTCACTCATGGAGTTCCTTTTTCTTTCTCTCTTTTTTAGTCCATGCTCACCTCAAAGTGTATTTCTCCCGTTTTAAAGGTTTTCCGTCGTTTCAGTTCATAGGAGCCGCGTCGGGTGCGAAGGCCATTACAGGACTTTAATGCACCGTAGGAGAAGGTCGAGGGGAGGCTGAATTGGCACAGGTGTTAACTTCTTTGTGTCGTTTGACCTCACGCGGAGTGTTGAGGGCACAGGTCTGGGAGGACGGGATGGCAAGCTTCCCTCCGCCTCCCACAAGTGGCGCCCGTCACCGCCACACTCCCGCCGGCGCCCCACGGACATCAGTATTCTCGCTGCGTCTGATCTGCTGGCTGGACCAATGCACAGCTGACTGCCCTCTTGACCTTCCTCAGTCATCGCAGTCCGCCGCGTTGTTTGAGTCTTCACTTTTTTATCATCTTCCTTTGTCTCAGTGTTCGTGCTAAGCGGAGTCGATCAAATACATTTTCATTGTTAAAAAAAAAGAAGAGGAAATATTTTTTTTTCTCTTCACCGTCTATGTGTTCCATTCCTCTCCTTCCCTCCTCCGAAATCTCTCAATCCCCACTAATGGTTCTCTCCCTTCTCTCCACGCTGCAACCTTTTCCTCTTTTCGTCCCTTTCTCCCTCATTCCCACAAGACCCCACATCTCCCCTCTGGACAATCTCCCGCCCTCCCATCCTTCCTCACCGCCGGCCCCTGCCCTCCGCCACCACCCTCCGCCCGGTGGTATGGCGCGCTACCTCGGTCCCTCCGCGGCCATCGACGGAGTGGACGGCCTTACGCTCAATAGATGCCTCCACTTCATTAACAACTTCCTGACCTAATGTCTCTGTTTGTCGCAGGATCTCCTCACACTCAGGCCTGGATTGGTGATTGGCGATTGTGGGGAGGATTAGCGTTTTTCCACAAGCTATCCCCACCCAAGCCCGACCAAGCCCCACCCAACCTACTACTGCCCTAGCCAGCCTGTTCTAGGGTCCAAGTGAACTGTTGCCGCCCGATTGGGTGGACTGGATCAGTCAGCAATTAGGGAGAGGCCCAATTTATTTTTATTGAATTGTAACAGCCCACTATTGTCCCCTTGGATACCCTGGCCTGCCAAGTGCCTGGTGAGGACATGCTTCGCTGCTCCGCCTTGTAAAAAGAACAAGGAAAGGGAAGAAAATAGATAGAAAGAAAGATATTTCGGCGTGAGGTGGAGGAGAGTGTAAGGGCGTGGATATTTGGGGAACCTTGTTAGTTTTTCGTGAGGCCATTGTGTGTGTGTGTGTGTGTGTGTGTGTGTGTGTGTGTGTGTGTGTGTGTGTGTGTGTGTGTGTGTGTGTGCCCTTGTCTAGCACAGCCCATCCTCGTCCTCGGTCCTCGTCCTCGTCCCACGCCGCCATTCTCCAGGCAACACAACCATTCCCAGCATAAGCTATTAGTATCATCGTTCACTGCTACTTACGACCGCCATCCTTCCCGCATAAGATACGACCACATCATCCCCCACCAGGACCTGCCACTATGCTCCTCCCAAACTCCCCTCCCCACCCTCTCCTACCCCCACCAACACTATCACCACTATTCCACTACTCCTCCTCCTCTTCCTCCTCCTCCACCTCTTCCAACCCCCTTTCCTTCACGTCTCTTCAGTGCAATCCCTTCCCTCTCTCACCCTTCTCCTCATTTCCCCTTCTCTCCCTTCCGGACGTGTCAACTCTTCTGTTCTGTTTTTTTTTTCATCTCCTTTATTTTTTCTCTTGTTCTCATTCCAGTTCTCGTTCCATATATTTTGTGTTTCTCTTTCTTTTCTCACATTTTCACGCCCACCTCTACTACTACTACTACTACTATTACTACTACTACTACTACTACTACTACTACTACTACTACTACTACTACTGTTAACAATTGCTATAGGAGAAGGATATGATATTACTCAGGAACATCATCATCATCATCATCATCATCATCGAAGCAAACATTAACACACGAAAATAACAATAACAACAACAACAGTAACAACAACAATAACAACAACATCAACAACGGCCTTTTATACCGTCACAGTAGCAGCAGTAGCCGTCACGAGCCTCCCAGGACCACTACCACATAATGCACGGGTCAAGTTTAGCCAAGTCCGCTACACGGCTTATATCCTTGAGACCAAAGTTTGTGTTGAGCGAGACAGCCGTGCATCACCCTTCCCCCGCCGTGACGACCCGCCGAGGCGAGCCAAGAAGCTGCTCAAGTGAGGTCCATCTCCACTAATGGAGCGCAAGGAACCACCACACGGCGCGGCGCACCCTGCCCCCCCTCCCCTCCACCCTCCACTGTGAATAACACTGTACAAAGTGGGCTGCAACTGACTCGAAAGGCCTTAAAGTGGCAGCGGTGGAAGCAGCAGTGTCATTGCCGCTGAGTATCTGGACTGTTGTGTTGCTGCCGTAATATGGGATCATGTATCACAGAAACACTGTATTCATGCTGAAAAAACACTAAAAACACACAAACACATACAATGGCAATAACACTAACACCACAGCAGCAGCAGTAGAAGCAGCAGCAGTAGCAGTAGCAGCAGCAGCAGCAGGAGCAGCAGCAGCAACGCCACGGCCACAATTAGGTTCATTACTGTTTACGAGCGGGCGCACCACCGCCTCCCTCCTCCGGCGCCCCAGGATTCCAGATCTTGGAGGCACTTACGGGCGAGTCGCTCCCCTGGGCCGCATCCTGGAGCCTCCCCCGTCGTTTGCTCGCGGCTCCAGTCAATCCCTCACTGACAGACGGCGCCACCACTTCCAGACCTGACCTGGAAGCCGATAATATGGAACCTGAGATCTTCCACCAACGCCTCTCTTGATTCCGGCGCCCCTCATCGCCCCCCGCCCCCTCTGCCCCCCAACCATCCAGCGTTAGTGCTCCTCTGTGTGCTAATGAAGGCCTAGGACGGGTCGTATTATGGCGGTCGACGATTATTTTTTCCTTACTTTCGTACCGCGGTAGCAGCAGCATTGTGACGACTCGCCTGGAATTGGTCGGATGACTTACTTTGATGACCCTGGCGTAGTACGACTAATTTTAGCGCGTCGTGCTATCACTTTCTGGAGAGAGCAAGATATTTTTTTCTCTCCTCTCTTTCTCCCCCTCAATTCGCTTTTCATTTGCTGATGGGATTGTATCCTCTTGCTTACTTTGCTTCTTAAATGGCACTGGTAGCTCACATGAATGAGTTGTAACATGAGAGCTGTAAATCTCGGCAAACACACGACACACTCAAGACCTCCAAATGCCAACATTGTAATACCCATTTTCTGTCTGCCTTTAATTCTTTCTTCACCGAGACGATACGTAGTCGCCTAGTGAAAAAGATTGGGATGAGAGGTTGCAAAGAGTTGGACGAAGATAATGGCGAGAGAGAGAGAAAGAGAGAGGGAGAAAGAGAAAAGGGGGACCTGATGAGAGAGAGGAGCTAGAAGGAAGGGCAAGAAGATAAGGAGGAGGAGGAGGAGAAGGAGAAGGAGGAGGAAGAGGAGGAAGATCGTGGTTCATTTGGTGAGCATTTGCCAGGTTGCGCCGGAGTTAGAGTCCCCTGGAGACCTGCTCACATTTGGCTTATTGTTAGGAAGCCTGGGCCCCACCTCACCTTACCACGCTACTCCCCTTAATGAAACACCGCGTACACACACTGCCGGAGACGCTGCCGCAGCCTCCACGCTCGTTCCTGTTTCTGTTCCTTCCCCTCTTGTGTGACGTGTTTGAATGAATTTGCTTAGGTGGCACAGTGTTTTGGAAGCCCACTCTGGAACTACTTCTATTCCCAGAGTAATGCAGTGCTCTCAGCTAACTCTGCCTTAGGTGAAGGTTGAGAATGGTGCTCCTGGAACTGATTTCACCTGGGGAATAGGCTGAGATACTTGACCTTGGGAGAAAAGGTGTTTAGACTAACTTACCTTGAGGCTCGAGGAAGAGACGAGAACAAAGGAAGAGAAGAGATGGGGACTATTTTTTTTTCTTTCTCTCTCTAGCTAGGAAGAAACATTATCCACCGAGGAGAAGCTTATAGTCTTGTTATTTTTTTCTCTCTTCTCTCCTCCTTCCTCTCGGTTAAGCATACTCTTAATATTTATACAGGAATTTGTTAGAGAAAATGTGGCTGTGGAAACACTTAAAAAATCTCTCATAAAGACGAGGGTTCACATCCCCAACACCTCACAGCTAGAGCGCCTTGCCAACATGCCATCATAACGCCATAACATTACCCGGAATCACCTGTAAATCCTGCTACACAAAAACTTTTATTCACCACCGACGCCCCTGAGCTAGCGCCTGAGCCTCCCGCAACCTCCCGCCACAATGAGGAGACTCGTCACCAATGATCCCGATTTGTCAGGCCAGAGAGGATTGGGGACTGATGTAGCTTACTTGGCGGGGTGAAGCTTTATTACGGTGCAGCCTTGCCGGGGATGCTGGTGGCACGATTTTTCCTCCCTGATACCCGAGAGAGAGAGAGAGACAGAGTGAGAGAGAGGGAAAGGGTGGGGGGGGAGAAAGGTCGGATGTGTGTGTGTGTCTTTGTGTGCGTGTGTCTTTGTGTGTGTGTGTGTGTGTGTGTGTGTGTGTGTGTGTGTGTGTGTGTGTGTGTGTGTGTAGGAGGAGGAGGAGGAGGAGGAGGAGGGACAGGATCATTTGGTCTTTCTTCGCTTTCTCGATGTGTCACAGTTTTATTTCGCGTCTTCGAGATCTTTTGTCGTTGGAGGATTGGGGGGAAGAGGGGAGGGGAGGGGGGCATGGGGGATGAGGGGGGTGTAAGGTGCGGTATTTTTCCCTCCCTACCCACCTCCCCCTGCCCTCTTTACCGCTGAGGGGGTGATGGGGGGGGGACAAGGCGGAGTGTACGTAGTTCATGCTTAATGGGCGGCGGGCGGTGGGTGTCCGTACCCTCTCATTACGATATTTTTCTCCATCCAACGCGGTTTTCAATGAGTTTTCGCCTTGTTCCGAACGGTGAAAGGATGTTATTATATATTTTTGTGGGCGTTATAGGCGAGGCAATTTAGGCATTAAGAGACACGGCTGGTAACGAGGACTTGAGGAGGAGGGAGGAAGGGTGGTTAGGAAGGGTGGTTAGGGAGGGAGGGAAGGGGGGTAGTAGTTTTGTTCTTGCTTGCCCTCTTCACCTTGTTCCGTGGTCTCCTTAATGGTTGTTTTCTTCACCTATTACCACCACAACCTTCACCACCACCACCACCACCACCACCACCACCACCACCACCACCACCACTACTAAGATGAAGAATGTATTAATTTCGCTCATCTTATCAATCCTTGGAAGCATTGACATAAATAATCATCTCTCTCTCTCTCTCTCTCTCTCTCTCTCTCTCTCTCTCTCTCTCTCTCTCTCTCTCTCTCTCTCTCTCTCTCTCAACACTTACTCAAAAAAATGGTGGAAAATCGTAATGAATAGCAGGAACGGTCAACGGTGAATGACGAGAAGCGAGCTGAAGGCAAAATCAAAGGGTACCGCTGTTTGGACAAGTGCTGGAGTTAATCTAGTGCGATGAATAGGGTGATTCGGTGGTGTAGGGATAGGAAAGGAGGGTGGGAGGGAGAGAGAGAGAGGGAGGAGGTAGGTGGTAAGGTAGGTAGGAGGAAGGAAAGAGTCAAGTAGTGAGGGACGAAGAAGGAGAGTGAGTATTTAAGTGTTTTTAATTCAGAAAGGTTACGTTGAGTAGATGAGAGAAGGAGGGGCTTGTTATTCTCTTTTCTCTCTCTTCTCTCTCTTCTCTCTCTTCTCTCTCTCTCTCTCTCTCTCTCTCTCTCTCTCTCTCTCTCTCTCTCTCTCTCTCTCTCTCTCTCTCAACCCGTCTTCTTCACACTAGCACCTATCCCTTCCCTCTAGTACCTCTTCCATCCTTTTCCTCCCTCCCTTCCCTCCTTTCCTCTTCCCTCTTCCCTCCCTCCCCCTCCCTTCCTCCCTTCCCCCCTTCCCCCCCTTGGTGTGGACGCTGCAGGTACTGGTCGTCGGTCGCTGTTATTAATGAGCAGGTGGTCTCGATCGAAAATTAATTAGCACTGAATGATGCCTTTCTTGACCTCGGGCTTGTCAGAGAGAGAGAGAGAGAGAGAGAGAGAGAGAGAGAGAGAGAGAGAGAGAGAGAGAGAGAGAGAGAGAGAGAGAGAGAGAGAGGTGGGGGAGGGGGTGGGGGTTAGGGGCTTAGGGGTTAAAAAAAAAAAGGCCAGGCTACACGAGAAATTAATTAAGGATGAATGATGTTGAAGAATCTGCCGCCATGTCGAGTGTTTTGCTTTCGGTGAAGGATTTTTTTTCCTATCCTAATTGACAGGAGAGGGTGAGGCGAGGGAAGGAGGGAAGGAAGGAGGGGAGGCAAGGGTGGATGGGTGGGGAGGGAAAAGACGAAATCCTTAGCCGTGGGTGTGAGAGAGAGATGAGTGAAGGATAAACTAAGTCACACTGAAGTTAATGACAGACAGAGAGAGAGAGAGAGAGAGAGAGAGAGAGAGAGAGAGAGAGAGAGAGAGAGAGAGAGAGAGAGAGAGAGAGAATGGTGAGTGCGTTTGACTCTAGCGGCGACAACAGTAACTAAAAACAGTAATACAGTGAGGGGGGAGAAAAACAGTGATGGGCGTGAGAAGGGGAGAGTGAGGGACAGAGCGAGGAGGGGGCAGGGTAATGGGGGGGGGAGAGGGAACAAGTTTGCTACGAAAGTTTTGGGTGTCGAGGAAAACTGCTTCGTCACCAGCGCCATTAATAACGTTGATAATAGTATAATGATCAGGAGTTAGTTAGTTGGGTTTGTTCCGGGTGTGCGGTGCCTCTGGTGTGGGCTGGACGGTGTGGGTGTGGGTGTGGGTGTGGGTATGGCGGGAAGGATCGTCTTGAAACAGTGAGGTAATAAGATGGAGTGAAGGACAGAAGGACAGTTTCAAATGCATGTATGTACTGGCAGGGAGATGGGTGTTTCATGTTTAATTCAACGGTGAAACTCAGGGCAGTTCTTTATGATATTCTTTCTCGTTTAGCATTTTGGTTGTCGCGTCGATGCCATAAGCTATTGTTGCGGCGTTTGCATATGTAAATATTCAACAATGGCGTATTACAACCAGCGCTCCGAGGCCCATTAATATTACGAGAGATGTCGTCTGGCCACCTGCACCACTGTCAGTTGTCTCCGACCCCGCTCTGTGTCGCCTCCCTTATACTACCACCGTCCCTTCCCTCCTCCCTTCTTCCTTTCCTCCCTCCATCTCTCCCCTTCCTTCCGTGGACTATGGCATCCCCAGTCCCCGTCTTCCTTTTCCAAACCCCTGTCGCACCCGATCCACGTATACGACAGAGGCGATGGCACCGTTTTTTATGTGTACTGTCGCATCTATTACGGAACCCCTGCCCGCCCCGGCCTCTCGTCCTCAGTCGCCCTCCTGATAGATTCGGCAATTTTGTCTCCTCGTTGTTGCTGTTGCTGGTGCTTCTGGTGCTGCCATAACGTCAGAGGTTGGCTTTATGTGCTGAGGGAGGCCGGCAAAGGTCACTGCGGACAGAAGCCATCAGGGAAGGGGAGCGACGGTTCCTGGGTGGTGGACGTAGAGGCTGAAGGGCTGAGGTTCGCGTAGAAGGACGGTAGAAGGGCAAAGGGGAGATTATCCTGATGGCGCGAGTAAACTTTAGGGAGGTAAAGCTGAGTGTCTCGGGTGAAACAGGCGATGTGAGGAGTCAGTTTGCTTTCTTTCGCTTCCTCCGGCCAACTCTAAGCCCCCACAAATGGGTCTATATCAGCGGCGCGATTCTTGGCGACCTTAGTGAATACGAAAAAGTCTGGTGAATATGTGTCGCCTCAGCTCGCACACAGCCGCCTTAGCACTCCTCTGGGCCGTGCTCTCCTCCCCTGGGAAATGACCCTCACTCTCCCCATCCTGATGTTACTGCTCCAGCCTACATTACATTACTCCTGCTGACTACTGCTGGCCTGCCCTGCTTTAACTTTAGAGGCAATGGTGACTTCTGGACGTATACCACTTTCCCTAAGACCTTCGATAGAGGAGTAGATGCATCCTTTCTCCTTAAAGTGTTTGAGGTCGTGTGAGGAAAAAGACTTGTGTATGGTTATGGGTCGTCCATCTTCCCTCAGCTGCCGGTGATCGTGATCGTCCATCGAGCTCACGCGTTTACCTAGAAGGTTTTAAGTGTGGGGATGACAAAGCAGGAAGTCAGGTGTGTATAGGAGTGTGGCAACTGGTGGTGATGACGGTGGCTGACGGAGGAAGCAAGGCTGATTAGTGAGGTGTCACTCCTAAAGGGTTGAGGTAAGCCGCAGGGTATGGGTGACGAGGCCCAATTACCTGTACTCCATCGCCTCAGAAGTGTGACGGTGACAGAATATAATAATACATGTAACAACAACAAGTAAATGGTACATCGATCTATAGCACTGTGATTGTTGCTGTGACGTAACAGGCATCACTAATGTATGCTCCTCTATTCCTCCTCCTCCTCTTCCTCCTCCTCCTCCTCCTCCTCCTCCTCCTCCTCCTCCTCCTCCTCCTCCTCCTCCTCCTCCTCCTCCTCCTCCTCCTCCTCCTCCTCCTCCTCCTCCTCTTCCTCCCCCTGAAAGTCCCAATGACGAGCAGACTCGTGCTTATCCCATTTTTCCCCGACACGAGAGGGTTTTTCTGGCCCCTTGAAAGCCTTGGAAACCGGTACTCTCTTGACACTTGAAGGCGGCCTTTCAAGGCTTGATGAACCTTATTACTTCACTATAGATTAATGACACTGCGAAAAGGGGAGTTTGATCAAGCCTTTACGCTAATGGAGCGCCAGTGTACCCCTTTGGTCATCAGGTTAAACCAGCATTGTGGTGGAGCCAAGGGGTGAGCCGCATCATTAGTGGTAATTGGGTTTTGGCGATGACCGAGCCGTAATAACTTTCTAATCATCAGGTCGCCTGGATCTCCGTGGAGTGATCAGGTTCAGACAGACTCACACGTGGCGGCAGGGACAGGAAAGACATAACTGTTTTTTATGCCTGCCTCTAATGATAAGCATTGGCAGGTGTTGACTATTATGTTTATGTAACTTATAAAAATATTATCCAAACATTGGTATGTCTAATGCCTTGAAAGTAATTATTTGGTGTTGAGTGTATGGACAAGTAGACCTACGCGTGCATCGCAGACCATCGATATATATTGTTGTAAAAATATATAATGCTATTATGAATATGTATGTATGATACATACATATATATATATATATATATATATATATATATATATATATATATATATATATATATATATATATATATATATATATATATTCTTCACTAGTATAATGTTTTTACAATCATGTGTACTAGTTACTTGTTTTTTGTTGTTTGGTGTTTTACTAACCTAAGACCTTTGTGTTGCAGGGGAGGAGTGCGATGGCAAGGAGCCTGGCGTGGACGGGGAGCTGGGGGATTCCCCGAGTTCCAGTCCCAGACATCGCAGGTAAGACAAAAATCAATCTTGCAATGTCGTTAGAGAAGAGTAAAACTTTTGACATATATCATCGTCTTAAATACCATCATCATGAAATTGTACATGTATTTTTTTTGCATGAATACATGAACATGATTGTTTTGTCTTTTCTCTTCAGGGACAGTGGGAGTGTTGCCTCACGGGAGGGACTTTCCCCTAAGATGTCTCCTCGTCACTCCCCTCGAGAGTCCCTCAACTCATCCCCGGCGCACATGATCTCGCCGCGCGCCACACCGCCCGCACTGCGCCCGCTGATCTCATCACCTTCCTTCATGAGAGGGTTAGACAACGAGGCCGATATTCTCGACTTTTCGCTACGACGATCTCCCGCCTTCCCCAAGGACGATCAACTCAGCATGTCAGCCAGGTCCTCTCTAGCAGGATCGCCGCCTCCTGGCCTCCACCGACTTGGAGACTCGCCGCTGGATCTGTCAGTCCCACGCAAGAGGGCTGCAGACGCTCTTCTAGAGGCAGCGCAGGGAAAGATGCAACAGGATTTGGCCAAGGGGCTTAGCAGCTGGGGCATCTCTCTGCCGCCTCACCTTGCCTCGGCCATGGCTCTGAGGCCCGATCTGGCTGCGCTGAAGCCTGAGTTAGCCCTCTGGAATGGTAAACTTAAAGGAGATAGTATATCAACGAAGCTTCCACCGTTCCCCATGGGTCCTGTGCCGCACACTCCTTCCGAAGGTTCAAGAGCTTTAGAACGGATGAGTGAGCTCAGCAGGCTCGGTGGGGAATCTGGATTAGATCTGTTTCGAGGAGGTTTTGGAGGCAGCTCCGGCAGGGCAACTGCCTGGCAGAGTCACTGGCTAAGCAAAGGCCAGGATGCCACAAAAGATGTCCTCAAGTGCGTGTGGTGCAAGGCTTCCTTCAACACACTCGCAGAACTCACCACGCACATGAAGGAGGCCAAGCACTGTGGAGTCAATCTGCCGCCTCCCATCCCACCACCCTCTTCTAGCTCTTCCTCCATCCACACCCACCTTCCCCCTCAGTACACACCCTGCAAGGCGCCCTCCTCCAAGCCACCCTCCTCCTCCTCTTCCGTGGCGTCTGGCTCCTCTTCGTCGAATGATTTGATGTCGAGCATCAAGGAAACAATGCCTCTCCCTCGAAAGCTTGTGCGAGGACAGGACGTGTGGCTGGGAAAAGGTGCAGAACAAACCCGCCAGATACTCAAGTGCATGTGGTGCGGCCAGAGTTTCAAGTCTTTGGCTGAAATGACGCAACATATGCAGCAGACACAGCATTACACCAACATCATTTCTCAGGAGCAGATAATCTCATGGAAGTCTCCCGAGGATAAGACGCCCAGCCAGAGTCACGTGAACGCCGTGCTGACCTGCAAAGTGTGTGACCAGGCGTTCGCGTCCCTCAAGGAGCTGAGTAATCACATGGTGAAAAATGCCCATTACAAGGAGCACATCATGCGCAGCATCACCGAGTCAGGAGCTCGGCGGAGACAGACCCGAGAGAAGCGCAAGAAGTCACTGCCGGTGCGGAAGCTGCTGGAGCTAGAGCGCGCCCAGCAGGATATGCGCTCGTCGAGCGACATCGGGCGGAGCCTGAAGGAGCAGGCCGGGTCAGGCCGCATCTCATGTGAAAAATGCGGAGATAAGATAGAAACTTCCCTATTCGTGGACCACATCCGCAACTGTGTAGGTGCTTCTTCCCGTGACCTACTCAAATCGGCGCTCCTCTCCCCTGACAGTGACTACAGTAACAAACTCGACTCTGCCCCAGAAACTGACAGCGAGGGTAAGAAAACCCCAGAGAAAACGCCGCGTGACAGCCCACGGGAAAAAGACTTCGAAAAAGCAAAGGGTCGCGGTACATCAGATTCTCCTTCAGTTTTAAACGCCCTCGAAAAGCTGATTGAAAAGAGTTTTGACACTGGGAAGGGAAAACCCGGTAACGGGCCGCTGGGATCTAGCATTCTGCGACGACTTGGGATTGACGAGAGCGTCGACTATTCCAAGCCGCTGATGGACCCGCAGCTGATGGGTATGTATGCTACCTTCTCCCGGTTACATGGCGGACACCCTCCTGGGGCAGGAGCTCCATCAACCTTCAATCTCCCGCCATCATTTGGCTCTAGTGACAGAGGCGGAGGACTCCGAGGCCTAAGTGATTCCATGATGAGTCCAGGTGCAGATTCTGACACCCGCGACACATTCCCGCGATCACCGTTGCGGCCCGGGTCGCGTCCTGCCTCCACTGGCTCGATAACACGTGATGGGAGCGGCAGTGAGCGGTCCTTGGAGTTACTGAGGCCTGACAGCCATCACCGTGCCATCACCCCAGAAGAGATCGCGCTCACCGAGAATGGTGCTGACCACTCCGATAATGAACAAGAGAGTCTTTGCGGAAGAGAAGAGGTGAAGCAGGAGCCGCCTGAGATAAATGGAGAAGTCAGTGACCGTGAATCTGTGTCAGCTAGAGAGGAAGTTAGAGTCAAGGAAGAAATACGGGTGAAAGAAGAATTCAAAATGAAAGAGGAGGGAGATGAAGAAGAGGAACACGAACTCACTCCAGACGCTGGACGCGAATCTCCGACAGGCCGACTGATGGGGTCCCCCGCTGGCTGCAGCAGCAGGTCTGAAACTCCTCATTCCGAAACCAGCGTAGGAGGACGTTCCGGCACTGGCTTAGGGGCTGGTGGGCTTGGCGGCCTCTCGGCCCTTCTTGGAGGAAGTGGCGAGGGCACCTCTTCACACCCGCTGGCGGCGCTGCAGAAATTGTGTGACAAGACGGAAACTCAACCACGTGCGCCGCCAGTCAGTGGGACCACGACTGGTCCTCAGACAAATCCAGGAGCAATTTTAGCTTTCTCTTGGGCGTGTAATGATGCAGTGACAGCCGATAGCATCATGAAGTGCGCTTTTTGTGACACCCCTTTCATTAGTAAGGGAGCCTATCGGCACCACCTCTCAAAAATGCACTTTGTAAAGGATGGTGTTATCCCTGAGAACGCAGGTGGGAAGCCAAACAGCAACAAGCCAACCCAGCCTCCGAATAGCAAGGTGGCCACGCCTCCAGCGGCTCCGGTGGAGGAGTCGCCTCACTCCAAGTTCCTGAAGTACACGGAGCTGGCCAAGCAGCTGTCCAGCAAGTAGTGCAGGCCGCTGCTTCGGGGTGGCTTCTCTTCCCCCCACACCCCCACCCGCGCCCGCCAAAGACCCCCCGCCCCCGCCCGCCCCGTGTACAGTGTGGCGTGGCTCGTGTGTACAGTGTAACTATTTATCCTTCGTGAGAGCTTGGTGGCCCCTGTAGTCTTGTGATACCTGGCAGCTTGGAGGCGGCGGCGGCCGGGGTCCCCTCATATCACCCGCCTCCCGGGACTGTCGCTACCGGCGGGCGCTGCTCCCGTCCCCCGCCCGCAGGAAAGACACGTGCCAACAATCAAAACAACCCGCAGAGTACAAAGTGTGTGTTGTGGGCGGGCTGGGTTGTGGCCACGCCCGCAGTAGCGAGGGAGCCCGCGCCCACAGCCGGCCTGGCCCCCCGCGGTGACAGGGCCCTGCAGGCGGCCGCGGGAGGGCGCGGCGCCCTCTGCCCCCCGGCACGCCCTCGCCTCACGCTGTGTATCTTTACACCGCCCGCGACGATTTGATCGTCCCGGGTCGTCGCAAACTCTTAATCGCTCACACTTGCTGTCACTTTTTTCACATAGTTATTAATATATAGACAGTATAAGATTTAAGCTGACATGGCAATGATCAAATTGATTGTTGATAATTATTTGAAAACATCAGTGATGTAACAGTATCATTCTTTTTACAATATCCTGTCTTTGACTTGCTGAAAGTGATCTCAATGCTTTTATCCCTAGTGTAAAAAGGCGCCTGACCAACGCAACGGATCGGCGAGGCTCCACACTCACCAGCCGGGCCTCGTCCGGCGCGCCGAGCAGCGTCACCCCTTGCCCCCCTCCCTGTCCCTAACACACACACACACACACACACACACACACGCACGTACACACACACACACACACACACACACACACACACACACACACACACACACACATACACACACACACACACACACACACACACACACACACACACACACACACACACACACACACACACACACACAAGACACACACACATGTGTATGTCACCTCGAATGTTAGCACAGTTGACATACCTTTAGTTACGTGTGCAGTTGATCCATTTCTCGTCATGCGTAGCACTACAGTTCACCCCATCCACAACACATCCCTAGAGTCACGTCACCACCACTCGGGTAACACCGCCGATCCCACTGCACCTGGTAGCGGCCACCCGCTGCTGGTCAGCCGCCTCTCGCTCCTACCTTCTCGCCTGGCCTGACTCCTGCGGGTGCGAGTCGAGCTGCCTCCTTGGTATCCAGTCAAGCTCTCATCTCGTAGTGATGTATAAATGGGACTTAGGCTGCCAAGTTTTGCTCTCTAGTTATGCCACTAGTGTGTATTTTACTTTTTTTTCGTATCGATTATGATCGAAGATTCAGGTTCAGGATTGTTAAAAGATCTGCCGTGTCCCTTGCCACACCCCCTCCTTGCAGAGCACCAAATAATTCATCCTTAATGAGGTACCGCCTATCTGAAATGAGTTCTACGATTCAAGGCGTGAGCACGGTGGCTTCAAAGGCAAGCCAACCAGATATGTTGCGCATCAATCATGAAGGCCTGTTGATCGCCCAGTCCATCACCACGACTGTCTAGGTGCCGCCCCGATCCCGCCCCGCCTCCGGAAGTCAGCAGAAGCATTAAGATGCCGTAACTGGCTCCTCACAGTCGTTATTCAGACCTGCTGCACAACGCTCGTCGAGGTTCAGTGGTGAAAAAACATATAACCTTCATTCCTTGAACTACATTGCTCTGTTGAATATCGGCATAAATCAGCTTTATCAAATATTAAGTAATGTTCATATATGCAATATTTCTTGCGGGTAATTCGCATTGCCATCAATAGAAGCTTTCCTTAATAAAGGGTGGCATCACTTGGGATGTTGACTGTGTTCCCTGGCTGTGCGGAGCTGCCGCCACACCATAGGATTACAATCAAATCTTAGAATGAGGCACGACCTTCAGTTATTGAGGCGGCTCCTACAGGCACGTGGTGCCACCGATGCAAAGGGCGGAAGAGCAATGCAGTGTGCACTCGTCAAGCCCTTCGCATCCCTGGATAATCAGGGGTTGTCAGGCGTGATTTAGCAGCGGGCCGGAGCCACGTGAAGCCCAGTCGTGCATAGAAGGCATCGTGTTCTTCCCCCCCCCCCCCCCCCCCCGCCACCTTATACATACGCAGCAGCCCCCAACTTGACCCTATCTCGCCTCGCGCTCTTTCGGCACCTGTAGATTCTAACAGGTTCGGACTTATCCTCAGTTCACCCTCCTCTTCCCTCCCCCCGTCATTCACCTGCCCCGCACATCCCAGGCGAGTCACAGATTGGCAAAAATGAACACATATGGGGCAGACTTTCACAATTTACGAATCTGTTAGGATACAAACTTTCATACAAAACTAGGATGTCTGCACAGAAATGATAATAATAGATTTCTGATGAATACCTATGCACTTTTCTTTAGACAAGTTACCGCCTAGACCCTCCCCCCCTTTCCCCCCTGAGAGCCGGAGTACATTATTCTTGAGCTCAGCTTGAACACGCATGATCAATTGTTTGCGGGTGACCAACAGGATTCTTCATGTGCAGATTTTAATGAGATTTCACCATACATTTAACGCTGCAAAGATGACATGTCGCTTTCCTGAAGGAAAGAGAGGTTGATGTCATGAAAGAGAAAGAAAGAGAGAGAGAGAGAGAGAGAGAGAGAGAGAGAGAGAGAGAGAGAGAGAGAGAGAGAGAGAGAGAGAGAGAGAGAGAGAGAGAGAGAGAGAGAGAGAGAGAGAGAGAGAGAGAGAGAGAGAGAGAGAGAGAGAGAGAGAGAGAGAGAGAGAGAGAGAGAGAGAGAGAGAGAGAGAGAGAGAGAGAGAGCAGTACTGCAAACATTAATTAATGGCAGATAGAAGGTGGATGAAGGTGAGCGTGTAAAGATCAGGAAGGAAGCTGAGCTGAGTCACCAGAGCACGTGTTGTCAGTGGTCTAGGTATGAAGGTGCACGACACAGGGATCCACATAATATACTCTACGTAGGCCTCACACCCTTCCTCCCCATGCTGTGCTAGTTATCATGTTAAACTGCACTTGATATTAAAGTATGAAGTGATTGTAAACTAATATTTTTGTATAATCATTTCTTATTTACTTGAGATGGGACTGACTGCACTAAGTTGTTGGTATTGGTCAGAATACTTAGCGTGGCCTGTTGTGTACTTAACTCCCTGTGCGACGCTGCTCGGCGCTGAGGCCAAGGTTCCGCCCCGTTGGGAGGCGCCTTCGTCGTCGTGGTGGTGGAGCTGATGGCCTCCGGGCGCAGCGCGTTGTTCCCTGTAAAAGGAGATTTTGACAGTCCATACTTGAGTGTCCAAGTGCCAATTCAACTTTCATTAAATATACGTAATATTGAATTTCTATTGACATAACGGGGTCTTTCCCTGAAATATGAATCTTTAATAATTGATCTGTGTATATCTTACTAGAATTGGACCTAATCCTGATACCTATTTCTGTAATATTTATGTTTTATTCAAGCTTGAATCTTCGGATCAAAGATCTGATACGTATTTAAGAACTCTCCTTTGCCAAACTACCAGTGATCTTGAATCAGGTTATTATTTAAGTTCAGTTTCTTTCACATGTATCAGTTGAAATTTGTATAATTTTCTGAAGCTTAGCCGAATAAGACCCCATCTCCCTCTGAATCATTCCTGTACACCCCAGTGAGATACGATAAGCGGTGCTACACTGTCCCGGCCACGGGCCAGTGTACACACGACACCCACAACCTCTTCTCTGTACACTGAAGTTCATCGAGGATAACTAGTATTTCAGGTGCTCATGATTCACTTCTTGTGTACAATATCTAATGTAAACAAAATTTTAATTATATTACTTAACCAAAAACACTGTGTGGTAATTGTGAATAGCCTTGATGGACTCATTTGCATTTTTTATGTTTTTTATTATTATTTGTGTCAATGTGTGCGTGGTGAGGGGGCGTCCCAGCCGGCCCTCCTCCCGCCCTCTGCTAGGAACCTGTATACCAGCAGTGCCCACCCCGGACACTGCCCTCTGTGCTGGCTACTGAGTTCATTGTTTTTTGTACAGTTCAAGTAACCTATTTGTAAATTATTGCGTTTTTTCCTCTCTTGAGCTTCCAGTTGTAAAGTTACAATAAATAAAAATAAAGTATCTGGAGTGGACTCAAGTATATTCCTTTATCAGACCCTTGCTTAAGGCA
>JAXIVD010002114.1:40000-52500 GCA_036785275.1 Cancer borealis
AGAGGTAGTAGAGGAGTAAGAGGTAAATACAGAAATATAGAACTTTAATGTACAAAGCAGTAGCTGGAGGGACGATTGTTGGCAGGACGAGGAAAGAGAGATGGATGATAAGCTTCAGTCTTGTGAGTTTGAAGAGAATAAATAAAATAAATAAATCAATAAAAAAAAAGTGCGTGGGGAGCAATTTTTAGCAGTGATTTCCAGAGGACGAAACTAGAGCCGCACTTCCACATTATTATACTTACGTCGTCTCGTTCTGCTTACCACTTGAGGCTATAATATTAGTAGTTGATGATCCCAAAAAGGTGTCGAGCGTGTGCCTGTTTGTCAGCTCAAGGAAAAAAAAACTTACGTGGTTTCTATTCAGGAACAAGTTAGGGTTTTTGTTAATGAGCGTAGCAAGCTTAGTTGTGGTGCAAGTGTTATAGTTACAAGGTGATGGTATTAGGTTGTTGTGCCCCGTGAGTGAGTGAGTGAGTGAGTGGACTTGTTAGGTGTTGGTAACCGCACACAGCCCAGCACGACTCTGGATGCCCCGCCACGCCCAGCCTCCAGCTCGGCCCTATGGACGGATGGCTGGTTGGCTGGGAATATTTTAAAGCACAGTGATCAAAATGTGATTAATGGAATTTGCTAGTTTATCGAAGTCATTTATTATTGCATTTATGATTACGTGGACGTGTATGAATTGTCAGAATGCGAGTTGAATTACTGGACGGATTATCCATGTGGCAGGTTTGGAGTAATTGGAGCTAAAGATATTTATATTACATAGTGTTTTTTACAGTTTTGTAATCGCAGTTGTAATTATCGTTTTTTTTTTGTATAAGATAAATAATTTTACATTGACCTTAAGTTTAAGCTTTGCAATGACTGTATCGTGACACTGTAGAGTGACGAGCAAGTACAGGTTCGTCAAAGTTGTGTGTGTGATTGAACGAAGCCTTTTTGTATTGGGATGAACTTTGTCCTTTGTGGTGACTCGCGTCGAGATATTAATGAGTTTTGGGGAGTATTGGAAATGTGATCAGTCATGCTTGTTTCGTCACGAGCTTATTGTTTTATGAAGTCAAACTATCAATTGATGAAGAAAGAAATATCGTCAGTAAGTAGACTGATGAAAATATTATAATCATTTGTTTGCTTCATTCCGCCACTGTAGTTATAAGTCAACAGTTGATGCTTGAAGCCAGAGTTGTATACCATAACTGCATTCAAAGTACAGTTAGCTGTATACTAATGATACATCAGGTATCTTATATTCAGTGTAGCTTTTACCTGGGTGCCACGTAGTGTATTAATGTAAAATTGTGTGTTGTCAACCAAGACCACATAATGAGATCCTAGTGTGTTCAACTAAATCAAATTGATCACAAAAAAGGCGCATTATTGCAAACATATATTACGTTATTGATGGTAACCTTACGTGAACATGTGCTTGCGATATCGTTAAATAAGTAATTGTTGTAAACAGTAACTATTGATACGAACAAGTGTAAGAAGAGAATGAGGAGCAAGTATTCTTGTGAGTGAGGGACACCACCAGGCAGGGTTGAGGGGCGATGCTCTTTTTGTTCAAATTGTGACCAAGTACTCTTATGTATAATAGTTGTAATGTCAATCACGGGGAATGATATGCCATGCCTGCCTATGCCTATGTGCCACGTACAGTATGTAATGTAATCATAATAACGTATTTAAATTGCTATTGACTAATCCAAATGAATGTTGCATTCAAGGTATCAGTTATTTGTTTATTTGTTAGATAATGAAGCTCATGATTAATATTTGCCACGTAGTACATTGGAGAACTAAGACTCCACGTCAGTTAATTAAGTGGAGTTGGTCATGATGGCACACATGGTGCTGCCGCGGGAATGCAGCGTCGACGTGAGGCGTCCTGTTAGTACAGTTCTTGGGCAAGTAATCAGCATTAAGTGTTAAGTTCCTTCACAACACCTGCACCAACACACCTTCATGTACACGACACGCCCCTTTACTTCCCAGGTATGTCCAGCCTCATACCACTGGCTACTCACCTGACGAGGCTGTGTTGGCGCATCTTTGTAACTTTATTTTTTTGTGCCCAAGAAACTTTCAGCAAACCTCAATCTAATAAATTTAATGAATTGCTAAGAAGACAACTCGAGTATCCTCATCTGTATGTTACATGTGTTCCTGTTTTATTACTAACATACCTACCCGTTTCCAGATCCTGTACCAGCGACGCAGCGCAGGCCATCCTAGGGAGCATGAAGCAGGCAGGACACACCCACGGACTGTGACTGGAGTGTGAGGCGAGTGAGTGTCCTGGAAGGTGGTGTTCCCGGCGGTGTGAGGACGAGCTGCTCATTGGTGCGTAAGAGTACATGGTGGGTGGCCGTGGACGCATGGTGCGAGAGGCATGTGGATATATTTATTAGTTCATTTATTTATGGTTGTATCTATTATTTTTACCTATTCATTTAAGATACAATTGCGTGAATGGTGCTGGTGAAATTTACTGAAGTGTGCGGTGGTGTGGGTGGCTTAGTGTGGTGCAGTAAAGATGGGTGGTGTGTACTCTGTGTGGTGTAGTAACAGCGTTTTTTTTTTTCATATCACCATTACCTGGCAAGTGGATCCTTACTGCTGAAGTCAATGCCTGATGAGAGGTGCCGAGAGTAGCAGGTGGAGGCGGCGTGGTCACGTGAGGAGGGCAGGATGAAGAGACTGCGGCGCCCACTTCACGGGATGGGCGGGTGTAGTAGTGGTAGTGATGCTCAGCGGCGGCCAAAGAGATGAACTTCCTTATAAATTTGTTTTTATATAATAAGCTGTAGTGATTAGGTCAGATTTATAGCATATATCGTTCATTGACTGTGTTCCTTTACTTCGAGGCTGCATTTAAACTACTACATTGGAGTCACACGAAGTAGTTGAAAGACTTACTTACTGTTGTTTAAAATATGCAAATACAACTGGAGTCTCGAAGTAAGGAAACAAAATCAGCGAACGATATATGCTATAAATCTGACGACCTCTAATCACTACAGCTTTGTTTTTATAAGGAAGTTCATCTCCTTGGCCGCCGCTGAGCATCACTACTACACCCGCCCATCCCGTGAAGTGGGCGCCGCAGTCTCTCTTCATCCTGCCCTCCTCACGTGACCACGCCGCCTCCACCTGCTGCTCTAGTCTCGGCACCTTCTCTCTCCATCCTGTAGAGGGAGGTCATATATCTATATCTCCCTGGCCGCCGTTGACTCTCAGCCAGCCCACCACCACCATGGAAATAAAAAATGGTGGAGGATGATAACAAATCAGTGTGTTAATTTTGGTTTTTTTATTGATCAAATTAACAGGTCCTGCATTTTTGCGCTCTATACTCTCTCTTCAGCGTTGGAGTCACCCTCAGCACTGTTCTTCAGCATCGGAAGGAGGAGTACTACTGTCCCTCCCCCACCCAGCATTGGCAGCGTTGTTCTTCAGCGTCGGGAGGAGGAGTACTACTGTCCCTCCCTCCCCCACCCAGCATTGGCAGCGTTGTTCTTCAGCGTCGGGAGGAGGAATACTGCCACCCCCCCCTCCCACAACATTGCCTGCTACAGCGCTGAGAGGAAATGGTTTTGTGCTCTTCCCACCTGCACGCGTCCTCTCCTTTAAGTCGATTCACCTTTCTCATCGGACTGAAATAAATAAAAAAGTATAAAAATATGATGCATCTTATTTTACACCTTCTCCCCCCTCCTTTCCTATTCCTCCCATCCTCTTTACAAACTCAGCTAGTCTAACCCCTGATCCTCCCTCTCCCTTCCTTCTTTCACCTCTCCTAACCGCCCCCCCACCTTTGAATCCCTTAAAAACTCCGCTAGTCTAACAGTTTATTAACACACCCCTGATCCACACACTCCCCCCACTGGCTTACGGTCACAAGAGCCGGTTCGATCATGGGAGACGGCCGCCGGTGACGAGCACCAGCTGGTAGGCAGACACAAGCCGGTTCTGCAAGTCAAAGTGGACAATATAACCAATTCATTCCGGAAAGAACATTTAAAATTCGCTTATTGGCTCACACCTTACTCAACATTTATATTGATGTTTAGAGAGAGAGAGAGAGAGAGAGAGAGAGAGAGAGAGAGAGAGAGAGAGAGAGAGAGAGAGAGAGAGAGAGAGAGAGAGAGAGAGAGAGAGAGAGAGAGAGAGAGAGAGAGAGAGAGAGAGAGAGAGAGAGAGAGAGAGAGAGAGAGAGAGAGAGAGAGATAAACAGACTGACAGACACAGCTAGAGACAACCTGGCAGACAAACAGATACAGAAAACGATAAGCAGAGTTTCAAGAGAGAGAACACAAGCTATGGTGAATCGTGGGTGGTCGGTCTGCTCTTCAAGATTAATAAAACAAAAACAGCCTCGTGTAACAAAGTCGTGCTAATTAATGCCTTCCCGGATGTCTATTTCGTGTTAGTGATGCTAGAGTTTGTAGTTACTTCAAAGAGTTCATGTTATACTGATGGTTTACTTCTTACGAGTCAGGAATGCAAGCTTGTATATTTTCATCTAAATTTATGACGTGGGATTAAAGAAAATGTTGCGAAAAACAAAGCACTCCACTGATACCTATTAATTACTCTTGCAAGATAACACCCTACAATGGCAGCTTTCACTCCTATGTATTATCTGGTGTTCACAATAAGGATTAACATTTCTAGTACAACATGGCTCTTAATTCCACTCGATGCCTTGGGAGATTAGACTTAATACTGCGTGATATATATAAATAAGGTTAACGAGCTCATCACATGCTTCATATAACTTTTTTTTTTTTACTTTAATATTCTTTGATTGTAGAATTTGAAAATTATATTAGGACATTATTCTGGTTTGAAAAATTACTTCGGTTGAAAAAGATACAAAATAAATTCCTTCACAGAACAAAGATGCTTTACCTACAAATTGATTTTCATTTATGTTCCTATCCAACGAGGTTTTAAAAGACTCATTCCATTACACAATACATCTAACGAACGCACATACACACACAAAGAAAAACAAACAAACACAGTCTTAAATCTAACGTTATGCAAGTCATTTTATGTAAACGATGGTTGCCTTAAACACTGGGCGATGCTCTCTTCCATAAAACTACCCAGCACTACCAAGCGAGGAGATGGAATGTGAACCTGCACATGAGAGGCAACAAAAGGAATGGAGGAGAAGGGAAAGTAAAGAGAAGAGAAAGGAGGGGAGAGACGAGAGAGGAAAGGGAAGGTAAGGACATGAAAGGAAGGCGGGAAACAAGAAACCGGGACGAGATGGCGTAAAGCAGTTGAAATAAAAGGGAAAGGCTGAGACAGGGAATGGAAACAGGGAGGAAAGAGACCTCGACAAAGAGCATGTGTTGAACGCGGGAAGAGGAGACACACCTGCAGGCCCTGGACACCATCGTCCCCCAAAGACAGAGCGGCTTGCACTCCCAGGCACAACGGGCGTGTAGGGAAATCTAGTGGACGAGGCTGAAGCACCTAAGAGGTCACAGTCACACTAAGCACCAGGTGTGGGCGAGGGTGAGACGCGACACACAGATGAGGGTGAAGGTAAGGGTGAAGGATGGTGTATTACGTCTACATCATGGGTGAGGGTGAGAGGTGAGGGCGTGGGTGAGGAGCTATACACTCTTAATACAATGGTAAGGGTGTGGGAAGGAGTGAAGGTGAGTGTGAAAGAATGTATGAGGGGAAACGAAGGGAAAAGATGAAAGTGAAGAATGAGTTCAACTACTTGATCATAATGGTTAAAAGAATCAATTATTTGCCGTATTTCCTTATTCCACTGACCCTTAAAAAAAAGTTAGCTAATAAGTACTCAATGCTGTTCAAAATTTTACACACGGCTGTTCGACACAATAAAATGTTCAAAGCTCATGTATATACCAATGAAAAAAGTATAAAACTACATGGAGAGTGAAGTAAAGGTGTAATAAATAGAGACGTACGTGTGATGGCACTTGGCAAACAGGAGGCAGAGGTGGAAGTGGAGGTAAGAAAAAAAGAAGCATATCTAGTAGACAATAAGCCCTGACTTGCAGCACAGGTATGGAGGGATGAAGTCTTCTCCAGTCTGGGATATGCTGGGGGGGTGGAGGGGTGGGAGATGGGAGCTCAATTCGTGTGAAAATAAAAGTTATCTAATAAATTACCAGTATTTTTTCTTCCTATAAGTTATAAAAAAAATCTAGTCAAGTGCTGTGAGCCAAAGCAGCTTTTTCTTCCTTCCAACACCAATAAGGTTGTACTACGAGTTGCTAGACGACCTTCACAAATATAGGAAAACAAAGAACCAGGAAAATTGAAGGTAAAGAAAGAGTAATAAAGAATCAATGAATATAATAAAAGATATATATGAGGTATTCTTACAGCAGCAGGAAACATGTAGGAGGGAGATGGAGACAACACAAGGTCAGAAGGGAACACCAAACAAGAGATTGAACTCACTCATCTGCCATACTTGATTCCTCTCCTTTGCTCCGCCACATCATCTTCACTTTACCCGCTGCTGATGCCATGACACTCTGCCTTCCATCTACACGCTGCACCTGCAAAAAAGGAAATCATGGTCCTCATCAATATTGCTATTTATCAAAGTTGAAAGTTTTTTATGTATGAGCAAAAATGGTTCATCATGTATATAGATTTATTTTTTGTTTAAGGTTATATACACAGTGACTATGCTAATCAGTCTTGTGTGTGTTGTAGTTAGTGATTGGTAAAGTATTATTTTTGTGTGATCTTGGATGGGCTTAAAAACTATTCACATTTTAGGTCTATTTAGAGTTGAATCTAGACAAATGTGTGCGCGTGTGCGTGTGCGTCTGTGTGTGTGTGTCGCTGTGAAAAGTTGCAGACAAATGTAGATATTTTCAAAGGTGAGGGATTCATATTCCAAAAGAGTGTGACAAGATGAAAAGGACAAATTAAAGGAATATATTAAAGAAAACCAAGACCTCCAGAGTCACGTTCAGGGGACGAGAAAGATTAGATTATGTTAATGAATGAAAAGAAAACTCAATGAATGTGTGGCGGTATTAGTACAAGACAAACTGTATGACAACGGTATGGTAACAACACACTGAAGACTGACGAGTGAACCAGATAAGAGTTGTCGAATTAGTTACCAGCCATTTCTAAGGATAATAATAATAATAAGACAATACTAATAAGGAAGGTAAACACATCAATTAGCAGAGGATCAATTACTAGTACTTAAAGTTTACTATTAAAGTGTGTAATACTCGACATGGAGTCTTACGTATATAATCAATTAGGATAAGCTGACTTTGCACTTATGAGGAATACATACATGAAAATGACGGCAAAATACTAGTAACATGGTGTGGTATTTTTATAAGCATAAAAACGACATGTGGCTATGACCGTTCATTGTGTATGTAAAAATGGACTAAATTATAATGTATACGTACACAAGATAATTATTTGTTTTTTTATGCTGATTACAAGAAAATACAATATGATGTTAATATAGCCATAAAAAGAAAAACGAGATCTATGAAGGCTGATGAGTAGAAAAAATAATGATCCTCTGATGCATATATATATTATAAAGAGGAAGTGCTAGAGGGAACGTAAATACCAATATTAATGAAGCACGTGAAAAATTATGACATATCAATTTCAAAGTAACTCATGAGTGAACACATTACTGAAGTGACTGACATATTGTACGTCAAATGTGAGCTACAAAATCATTTAATCAACGGAGGAAGAGAACAGAGACCTTGACTGCGCTATGTAATGGTATACAATTACAAAGAGTGGATAAAGATACGGAAGTGTGCTGAGGGAGCGGGAGATGCACGAGCAAGTGAAGCTTTAAATATAATTAATAATAAGTATCCACAATGCTGGTGATTGTTTGCAGCTCATGATAGCATTTCTAACAAAAAATGCTGAGAAAAGTTGTCTATTAGTTTTTTTTTACTGAACCACATCTCTGCCTTCATTCTGTCCACCCATAACCATCTTTACTGCCAGGCAATGGAAGTCTTAACGCCTCTTAAAGCTTGCGTAGTAAAAATGGATAAATCTAACGAATATTTCCGAGTGTGATGAGAAGTGTTAGTATCAATCCTTATAGCATACGTTGAAAAATATATAATCACTATAAATTACAAGAAACTAAAAGAATTAAAAATCCAAAGAGGTAGGTGTAGGTAAGTGTAATTTAAACCACAACCCCAAATTAACCTCAAACCCCACACACCTGTATCCTGCCAACGCTATCACGGCCTACGTCACCCACTCACCCAAACTACTCAAACAAATAATCCTATTAATTCACAGTTATGTAAACTTGTACTACAAAACCAACACTCATCCAAATCACCTCGTAACTCATTGAAGTGTCGCGTTAAATACACTCACCACGTACACACGTACACACACACGCACTCATTGTTATCCCTCTCAAACACTGCACGTGTGTGTAGGTAGATAGGTAGGTAGGTAGATTCGCTCTCTCACACACACGCACACTTACACCCCACTGTTTCCAGCAAGTTCAATTCAGACAAACACTCCAAAAAACACGATTTAGCAGCACCATCCAACAACTGTCCGCTTGACACACCACTGTCCGTTTGCCTTCCTCATGGCAGGCGTCAGGTACTCGGGAGTCTCAAGTCTCGAACACCCGTGGAGTATCAACTTAACCTAACGCCTACAACCACCCTCCCCTCCCCTGCCCCGCCCTGCAGCCACTCCCTTGCCAAGTCGGTGGACAAGCCATGCACGGCTTAGCAAGACCTGATACACTCCTGATACACTCCTAATAAGCTGACACTCAAGGTTTATATATATACGAGTATATGATATTCTGTTCTCAACGTCAATTAACCATATTCGTGGCCTTTGCTGCACAACAAACACTTAGGGAACAGCTGTTATAAAATATTTTGTCATTGTAGTTTTAAAATATAACAGCTTTATGGTATTTCAGGTACCATTAATCTTAATCTGCCATGGTTGGGGGTCTTTCGGGGGAGTGTGACGTAATCAGCACTAAACTACTCATGTGGCCAATATTTATATATTAAACGGAAACTCTTTAGTCCTCTTGATGCACATTACATTCACTTTTACACTTAAACACAAGAATCCTAGATTAAGCTTCCATGACAGCTTAACTACCACACCACCAATTCAACTCGCCTTGTGTAGATTATAAAACCTGGCAACTCCTTCCGTCGCGAGTCACATGTAACAGACTAGGGTTGTCGAGCGGCGTGATGGTGTTTAATTTGCAAGCAGCCAGCAGAATATTGGAAAGCTGATGTATATTTTCACCCATAGAAAATGCATCAGGGATTCTCGTATATCTGATAAAGCTTTTCAATAAATAAGAGTTTCGGGAATGAGCGAGGCGTGAGGGATACAGAACACAGAACATAGGCACAGACACAACCACAAATTGCAATGACCAACCAGTCAATGATGTTAAATAACTATGGTTAGGTAGGAAAAGATTTTACGATATTGTTCACGTTAAGATCTCACGCACGCACGCACGCGCACACACGTATCTGTCCTCGTGAAGGGCTACTCGTGTATATCATCGCTACTTAATACCACACGCACCATCCACAGGTATTCCATCCCACACCAGCCCCGACGCACTCCACACAAACTACAAACCTGGGAAGAAAGTGCAGGGGACCACAGTAGGAACCAGAGTAGGAACCAGGAGTCCACAGCCACGCGTCCACCACTCTCGCTTCCTTGGCCTCGTCTGTCACTCGGCCTTCCATGCGCGGCGACTTTGCCTTCTTTGAACACTGCTTCGAACTGAGCACCGAGCCACGAGATTCACTAACTACTTAATCACCCACTTGACTAGCTTGTTTCACATCAGGCATTAATTCATATATATATATATATATATATATATATATATATATATATATATATATATATATATATATATATATATATTCAGCCCACACTGTCAGATAGGGAGACCACGACACTATAAAATATCAATTGTAAACGAGAATACATTCCTCCCATCACCCCCCCCCACACACACAGACACACACATACACACACATACAGACCTATGAGGTAACGTTGATGGAATATAAATGAATACATGACAATAATTATGAGCAAACCCACTTCTCACTAGCGAGGCTGTTAACACTTAAGAAAAATCTTGGTTCATACATTTCTTGGATCAATACATAAAACTGATCTTTTGGGCTGAACCTTCCCTCCTCCTACCCAATGATTACCAGTTATCTTAAAACTTACGAACCAGTATGTGATCTTTACATATTGACGAAAGTAGCTGCGGGGCGCACGCACAAAACAGGATTGCATTAATGAACACTCTAAGACAACGGTGCACTGAGATGGATGGGAGAGTGGTGCATGTGTGTGAGGGGGGAGGGGAGGAGGGAGGCGAGGAGTAGATTCTTAGACGATAGTGAAGTGAAAATGAGTCTTGCATGCACTACAATCCTACCATTCCTCCCCCTTGTTCTGAATGATCCTCGTTAAGGGTCTGTTACCATCCCCAACAAGGGTTCCCCACCACCAATAACAACACCTTGATCACCATGCACCCCCTTCCCCCTCCCCTCCCTCCCTCCCGCTCCTCCCCATCCCTCCTACCCACCCTGTCTGTGTTAAGTGGTTCTGCATCATTACTTTATATTCGTTTTTTTTCTTCCTTGTTCTCAGTATTTGGCTCATGTTCCCACAATTATGTTGCTGTGAATGTCAGTCTAAAGTGAATTCAATTATAACTACTGAAGAAAAAAAAGAATGGAGCTTGGTTTTGCTGAGGGGCAAATATATACATACCCTAAGTAATATAACTGGGAAATAAGGTAAATTGTATGAAAGCAGGAGCCAAATAGAGCAGGAGCGAAGCCTAATCCAGGATATTCCAGCGATGGGGGCAGCGGGCGGGGGCCACACCAGTGCACGAGGCTTCCCCCAAAACCGCCAAGCTTAAAATACTGAACATTTATAGGACGCCGTTTTCGGGGCCATAAAAAATAATCTTAGTCGTTACAACTCAAATAAAGTTAAAATTAAGCACAATGGGATATGGAACTGAACACAACTCTCCCACCCCTAAAACACACACGCACACACACACACACACACACACACACACACACACACACACACACACACACACACACACACACACACACACACACACACACACACACACACACACATTCGTCTACAATCCAGAACAAATATTTCCTTCACTATTTTTTTCATACGGTACAAATCCCACACCAACCCAACACACACACACACACACACACACACACACACACACACACACACACACACACACACACACACACACACACACACACACACACACAAACACACACACACAAACACACACAACCAAACACACACAACCAAACACACACACACACACACACACACACATCTCCCTCCTTGCGACTCATCCCTGGCTTCAGATCAAGGAAATATATGAAGCTAGAGGGAGCGAGGGAAACCAGGCTACTCGTCGAGATAGCTCTTGCGACATCCTTATCCTCCATAATGAAGGCATCAATCTCCGTCAGCACTCCCCCTGCCTGGCTCCGTCGGGCGTGATGGACTGATTATTCCGTCCCGTCGGTGACACTCGAGAAGGCAGTCTCCTCCTTCCTTCCCTCCTTCCCTCCCTCCCTCCTACAAGATATTCCTTTTCCACCTCAACTACAAATACAAACGTCTTGGCTGTACTAGTTTTTTTTTTTGCTTCTGGTAGAAAATTGCGAGATTTGTTTGATATCAGTCTTCTTTTGTTACTTTTTTTTTTGGGAGGGGTGTACATTTGTGTGAAAAAGGAAGGGACAGTATGGAATTTTGATTGTATGTGTACTGTATATTGAGATAATTGTACTCATTACGGGAGCATGCAGGGACCTTAAGGAATGTATGAGAGAGAGAAAGAGAAGAAAAAATCATGAATGTTAATAATTTTCCTTACATTAATCTTACAAATCCTCTACTTTTATAGCATATTGTATATTTATCGTGATGAAGGTCCGTCTCAATTTTTCAAGGGCATGTTTTTCCAAGCCTCGTCACCTCCGCCTTCAGATGAAAATTACACTCGTCTCCCACGATGTGTTCCGTCATGGCCGCCGCTGTGCTGGTGTCTGTTTCAACAAGCCACATCCAGATCCTCGAAAAAAATATAAAAATAAAACTGCCATGTTATTTATGAACCTCTCTCTCTTTCTTTTCATTTTGAGATTCACTGGAGAAATATGAAATACATCATGCATGGGGGGAAAAAATAAATGTTTGCTTTATTTTTTTCTTCTCCGTGCAAAGAATAACAAGCATCAATTACGTGCGTGTCATTTCAAAAGAGGAAGAGGCTTATGGATCACCACACACATAGTCAGTCCTTCACTAGCAGAACCAAGTCTTACCCGGGTGAGTCCAATCAGAACTTGACCCCT
>JAXIVD010002114.1:57500-65000 GCA_036785275.1 Cancer borealis
CCGCCAGCCACTCGCCCTTCCCTTGACCCGCAGATAGGAGGCCGTGCAAGTCCGAGGGTGCAGATAAAGGTGAGGCTCCATGCATGTGATGAGGGTTCTAAGCTACAGGGCAAAGTGATGATCTGAGCCTCGTTGATGCCTACATAACCAACACACTGTAAGGAGACGTTCATGGCTGTACACCAACATCCATGACCGTGTATGTTGTATATCTTTTTCTTTGATGTATACGTTGTTAAGAAATCTTTCCGCATATTTCAAGTTGATTTAATGTATATTTCAGTGTATTGTTTGGTTTTCTTCTTCTTTTTCTTCTTCGCAAGGGTCATTGTTTTCTGATGTGGTAAAGCTACATATTTTCAATAATAGTCGACCTACTACTACTACTGTACTTGTTTTCCTTATATTTTAAGCTAACTCGCCCAATATATTTCGTTATTTATTATCCCTGTAAGCTTTGTGCATCTTTTTGTTTATTGCGATAAGGGAGGGAGACACGATAAATAAGTCCATCTGACATATTTACAACAGGCAGACGCCACGCCAAGTTCCGCCCGAAACCATTATAAATATACCTTCACACTTACCCCGCGTGTCACTTCGTCTATTGTGAGTCAAGCTCTGCATCCAATTTACTGAGGAAAGTCTCGTTTCTGACCAAAATGTTAGCGGGGAATTGCAAGCGTATTTACAAGTGAGTCAGATATGAGGTGCGTATGTATGATCCAATTAATTTAGTTCCTTTTGAAGCTGACGGCTGATCAAAGAGCCGCCGAGACAGCCTGATGCAAATGGGTTCCAATGACTCGTATAAATATTTAGCTGTTATGAATCCCACACAACACAATGGGAGGTTAGGTCAGGTCAGAAGGGCTCGGCTACACGGCTTATGGTAGGATAAAACTGCGCGATCTAAAGGTTGTATTTATTATATATTTACCGTCACGCCATCATAGGAATATAATATTAAAAAAAGAAAGTGAATGCTAGATGTGTTTGAGGAGAAGCGGCAGACAGAGACACCCCACCCCCTTAACGGCCCCCCCCTTCGCCCCCCTCTTCCTCGCCACTATAATGAAGGAAAACTCATGTGGTGGATAAGATAAGTCAACAAATATCTGTTAGTTCATCTTTATGTGAATGCATTTACCACTACCAGTAATATTTATTTTTTTGGTGGGGGAGGGAGTGAAACTAATTAATCTCTCTCTCTCTCTCTCTCTCTCTCTCTCTCTCTCTCTCTCTCTCTCTCTCTCTCTCTCTCTCTCTCTCTCTCTCTCTCTCTCTCTCTCTCTCTCTCTCTCTCTCTCTCTCTCTCTCTCTCTCAAACACACACACACACACACACACACACACACACACACACACACACACACACACACACACACACACACACACACTCATACGAGGGCTCACGAAGGGCCACGAAGCCTTAACACCTGCTTTGGGTTTTCCTTTCTGCGCTGAGACCCACAAAAAAACTCTTCCCTCCGCGGCATCATCAGCCAGACACCATTAAGGCGCCGGGTCCTGTTGTGTCACCTAATGAGAAACACGAAAACACGAGCAACAGGAGGCCAGGGCGACGGTAAGGGCCTGGTGGTGGTGGTGGTGGTGGTGGTAGCGGTGGTGTTGGTGTGAGGGGGGGGATTTTGGGGGGGATGTTTGGGGTGGTGATGATGGTTGGTCACTCCCGCACGTCGTTGGTTCCTAGTGTGGTGGAGGAGGAGGAGCGATGAGCCGCAGATCCCCTGACGGAGGCGGCGACGTAGTTGTGTTGCGCAAACTACTCAAGTGGAGGAGAGACTTCAGTGCGCCGCCCACTCTCTCATCTCTATGCACACACACACACACACACACACACACACACACACACACACACACACACACACACACACACACACACACACACACACAGCGTCACTAACTCTCTGAATTCTGCTATATAGACAAAGGGGATACTTCACCGCACATACACACACCATATTATACACACTTGCCGGGCTGTTCACCAAGCGGCAGCCTCAGCCTCAGAGACACGCTCGCTGCCAACAACTAAACACAATTACAATCACCAGCCAGCAAGTGATTTCACGCGTTCATCCAACAGAGCGCCAAAAACAATCACATCAAATTACTATGAAAAACACCGCCCATAAACACAGCCAAGGTTTGTTTATGACGTGAGTTCCGTGGAAACAAATATTCCACAATTAAATATCAAAGGGACGCCGGCAATACGCGTAACTTATTCATTCTAATAATGGACAATATGGACCAAAAGGAACATATGACTGCGAATCCAACCCTCAGATATCTAGCGAGCGGCGGCAGCAGCGTGCACGGTAATGAGAGGCGCGGCGCTCATCGGTGATCCGTGAAGAACGAGTGAGGAGCAGAAGGGAGAGGCGGGCGGGGCAGGGACCATAACAAAGGGTTAGGAGGAGCAGAGCAAGGAGAAAGAAGACTAGCAACTCCAGGCAAGCTCCTGCAGGGTGTGAAAGCAGCTCAGGGATGACAGGAATATTAATAATAATAAAAAACGCACCACATGTTGACACGTTGAGTTTGTTTGAATTGTCGTCACGTAGAGAACAAAGAAGCAGAGCACACGAGGCCTGGACGAGTTTTTATCATGTGTCTCTCGATGTTACAGGTATAAACAGCACGATAATTGTATTACATTGATGCATCTTCTTTAATATACTGGAAATAAGAGGATGAAATTGAATCAACATTTGCTTACGAAAAAATAAAGTTGCAAAATACTAAACATTTAGCGAATTTTGAACTTCCTCAATGACTCCTGCAGAATAATTTAATCTTTGGCGTATAAATGATGGCCGAATCGGAACGTGAATTATTACATGAAATTAATTTGCATCTTATTTCAACTTGACAAATAGGTTAGGTCTGAATCTAGCACTTAAAACATCCAATTCATAGTGAACAAACTGCCCGCAAGGCTAGAAGAAAAACAAGGCAAAAAAAAATAAGCTGAGTTAATACAACACTTTGTTCGCTATTCAAAGCATATAATTAGTACTCCTTCCACAAAACAATGACGTTAATCATGGCAAAACAGCATCATGGCCTCTCTGAACCTGCTGGCGGTGAAGGAAGGCTGTCATGTCGTACACTAGATGCAGGTCAAACATCAATCCCAGCAAGGCAGCACGTCAGCCTCGACTGACAGACGCTACTTAATATATTAAATAGAACTCCAGTGAAATCTTGATGTTTTAAAAATCTTGATAGATTTCTTACTTTTGGCATAATGACTGATGTGATGTAAATTAAATTAAAACGTTATTTCATATCCCGAGGCAGCTTGTGACATTCGGCAAAAGTACGAAAAATCTGCCAAAGCATTTACTGAGTTGGACGAACACAACGCAGATGTAATGTTGCATAAATATTACTTATAGTTATTCCGGACTATATAACACTTTACCCTTTTAACTGTTCTATGAAAAAAAAAAAATACATGACAACGATTCCACGCACACCCACGCACACAGGGAAACATATGCATACATACACATATTCATATATTCAATCAGACAAACAGACAGACAGACAGACGTTACACACACACACACACACACACACACACACACACACACACACACACACACACACACACACACACACACACACACACACACACACACACACACACACACACACACACACACACACACACACACACACACACACACACACACACACACATACACACACACACGCACACATACACACACATTATAATAATACATAAAAAATGCATGTCAGGATTGGTGCTTCCCAGCTGTATGCAAAAAGTAATGATGGGAGGTAGAGCTTCAGGGAAGTACTCTCGCTGTTTGTATATGTAATAAAAACACAAGTAAGAAAAGAAAAGGCACAGTTTTAGCATGTGTCCGCCAGGTCTTCAATCGCCCCCTCCCCACACACACCTTCCACCCCGCCAGTGCCCACCCAGCCCACACCTGTCCAGGACCACACCAGCGCACGTCTCACCTAAATAACACCGGTGATTATTTTATTTCGTTATGGTGTCGTGGCTTTCTCGCCGACCACACATGTCGGTGGTTCTTGAAGTTCTGCAAGCACCTGCACCACACACACCTGTCGGCCACTAGTCACCTGAATGTTGTCCATCACCGATAGTGTTGTCCTTAGACTGGCGGCGGACAGCGTGAGGCCCCGAGGTGACTTTCAGGGGCACTGCCATAAACACACACCACTCCACATAAGCACATGCACCATTATAGCCCACAGCACGCTGTAGGACCCATCGGTAAGACCCCAGCCCGTGTTTCAACACAGCTATACATGCGTGTTTTGTGTCAAGTGATGGAGTTAAATGTTACAGGACAAGGTTGTTGCCTTACTAGTCAGAAGGCGAACACTGACATGCAAGAATTGGCAACGCATATTGCAACAGTGCTTCCTTGACGGAGGCTCTGAGTGGTGACGAGTCTCTTTCTCTGTCTGTATCTCTCTCTCTCTCTCTCTCTCTCTCTCTCTCTCTCTCTCTCTCTCTCTCTCTCTCTCTCTCTCTCTCTCTCTCTCTCTCTCTCTCTCTCTCTCTCTCTCTCTCTCTCTCTCTCTCTCTCTCTCTCTCTCTCTCTCTCTCTCTCTCTCTCTCTCTTTCTCTCTCTCTCACTGAGCATCTGACGAGCAATAATTTCATGTCACTACAGTAGATACAGTCTCACGCCGAACATCATCATCGTCATCTGAGGGAACGCATCATCAGCGGTCTACTTGAACTTGATATGAACGCCCCTCGACCGACGCTCCACACTGTCATAACTTCGTCAGCGTTGCTTTCTCTCATCATCATGACGGTGAAAGACAAAATTAACCTCAATTTTTTGTACTTGGCCACGAGCCTCATTTTGCTTAATTCTGGGCAAGTCGACGTGAAAAGGTTCCTTCCCCTGAGGGCGAGGTTGACTGTAATCCCCTGCCTCGCCCACCGCCCTCCACCAATCATAATCATCAACGATATTTGATCTCCATTTAGCGAAAATTTGAGCTCAGCATCACGGGAAGGTTGACGTGATCGTGTGGGCCACAATTAAAGCAATACCCGCTAAATGCTGTACTTGCTCACACGTAATGGTGCATAATTACCAACCTTTACTAGGGGGCTGCGGCCAGAGATTACATGTTGTGTGTGCCCTGTAAATAGAACGTCCCACTTTATTTATATACAGATATATTTATTTTCAGCCTAAAGCAAATCCCTCGAAAGAAAACGGTCCGTGTCAACGTTATCAAGAAATAATCTTTGAGCGTCGCGGAAGATAATTCTCCGCTGCCGTTCGCGTGGCCTTGCCCTTAAGAGGCAGCGTGTAACTGATTCTGTTTAAACTTCCACGTTAATGTTCGGACTCCGACAAAAACACAATGATACAAGCGAGGAAGCCGCTTGTCTTCACCCTGACAAGTAAACTCCGTCTGTTTTCTCTCAACTCCCTTCCTCTTCGCTCTTCGTCGCCCTTCCCTCTGGGTCAGGTGAGCGCCACGGGACCGGAGCAAACGTTGGCTCTTTGAGCGCCGCGTGAACGTGATCTCCGCCGCCGTTCATCAGTCTCTGTCGCCTCGCCCGTGGACCTGGGGCCGCGCCGCCGCTCCCAAGCAGGCGCCGCACTGAATATTCCCCGGCGCTCCAATCCACTACTTTGACCATGAGCCACACCGACCACACGATGGTCACCCCTCCCCGGGCGGGGCACACGCTGTTCACCTCCCACACCAGGGGAAAAAAAGAAGCAAATTCATAGCTCGATTTAAAAACCCACCATTATTACACAACACTTCCCATACACTTACATGTGCGTATAAATGCATTGAATTATTCACCCCCATGAAACGTAGAATATATCTATATTACTACACGTAACCTAAGCACATGTGGCATATGAACACACTTTACATAACACAGGATACACTGGTGTGCACAACCATCACCAATGACTCTGCAACTACAACCCTAAAACTTGAAAAGAAACAAAGTATATGTATGTATGTGTGTGTATATATATATATATATATATATATATATATATATATATATATATATATATATATATATATATATATATAATATATATACATATATATATATATATATATATATATATATATATATATATATATACATATATATATATATATATATATATATATATATATATATATATATATATATATATATATATATATATATATATATATATTACAGCATCAATACATAGAAGCACAATTGTCATTTGCTTTTCATGTAGATTGCCTTTTTTCTTTTTGCAGGCAGTAATGTTTGAATCTTGTGATTGCTGTGTTAGGCAGTGTAACCACACGAGTGTACTGCACATCACCACTAGTGTACACCAACAGTCGTATGCTAATAAAGGTCATACAGTGACCCGTAAACATACGAATATTTGTTGCCTTGTATTGACACTGAGTCAGCTTATGATCTGGTCCTTGTACCACTGCGGGTAAAGTGAAGGCGTCCACCTGCCGTCAAGGGCGAAGGGAATGGAGATGAGGCAACGTGATGCTGAGATGGTGTGAGATAAGGTGGGTGTGTGGATCACTGGAATGGGATGGCTGAGTCCTGGTGTGGTAGTGGAGTGGTGGTGGTGAAGTGTGGTGATGATCGATGCACACTAAGGTGGGGAGGTGAAGGGAGGCAACACTCTTCACCCTTCACTCCCTCCTCACCCTTCACTCCCTCCCTCCTCTTATGCTTCTACAGAGTATGAAACCCAGTAAACCTATTCCTACCACCTCTTTGTTTGCTCTCTCTCTCTCTCTCTCTCTCTCTCTCTCTCTCTCTCTCTCTCTCTCTCTCTCTCTCTCTCTCTCTCTCTCTCTCTCTCTCTCTCTCTCTCTCTCTCTCTCTCTCTCTCTCTCTCTCTCTCTCTCTCTCTCACACACACACAACACACACACACACACCCGCCAGTCAGGCCGCCCCCGCCCAACGCTCAGTGCCCGACAGTGATGAAGCGCTGTGTACTCCCCGACACTATTGTTCTCGGGCAAAAAATATATATATATATTACTTTATCTCCGCAGCTCCGCGTCCGTCATGGTGTTACTGTGTGCGTGTGTGTGTGTGTGTGTATGTGCGTGCGGTTGTCCGTGCGCGCGCGCGCGTGTATGTGTGTGTGTGTGTGTGTGTGTGTGTGTGTGTGTGTGTGTGTGTGTGTGTGTGTGTGTGTGTGTGTGTGTGTGTGTGTGTGTTATGTTACAGTGTAGCGCCTGTGACGGAGCTCCGGGGAAAGATTTGTATGTTTATAAAGATATATTAGCCAGCCTTTGAGATTAATTAGTCTGGCGAGTGCCCGGACGAGAAGAAAGTATATATGTATAAAATTATACATACGATGCTCTCAGCAGCTGTCAGTCCGAGACATGAAGCGTTGGGGGGAAGGGAGAGAGAGGGAAGGGAGGAGTGGGAAAGGATGGAAGGGAGGG
>JAXIVD010002115.1:20000-52500 GCA_036785275.1 Cancer borealis
TGTGTGTGTGTGTGTGTGTGTGTGTGTGTGTGTGTGTGTGTGTGTGTGTGTGTGTGTGTGTGTGTGTGTGTGTGTGTGTGTGTGTGTGTGTGTGTGTGTGTGTGTGTGTGTGTGTGTGTGTGTGTGTGTATGTGTGTGTGTGTGTGTGTGTGTGTGTGTGTGTGTGTGTGTGTGTGTGTGTGTGTGTGTGTGTGTGTGTGTGTGTGTGTGTGAGAGAGAGAGAGAGAGAGAGAGAGAGAGAGAGAGAGAGAGAGAGAGAGAGAGAGAGAGAGAGAGAGAGAAAAAAAAAAAGTAAAGGGGCAGAGAGGATGGTGAAATGTGAAATTGTGAATGAACGGTGAGGGACGAGTAACGTCACGGCCAGTGTACGCGCGTCGCTGTCAGCTGACCTGGTAAGGCTGATATATTGGATCTTGCCATTACCCTCCACTCAAATGTAAACAAATATTATCTAGCGATCACTGGCATAAGTATGACGTCAATGCAAGTCATCTATAAGCGTTTATATAAAAATATGAAAATGGCGCCAAAAACACAGCTGAGAGATTATTATTGGAATCAAAACTTGTACTCATGTAGATAGAAATAAATCTTTTAAATCATATCCTCAACATTGCACGCAAAATATTCCTACTCCTTCCTGAAGACCAATAAATCATAGTATCAATATTATAACATAACATTTCCAGTAATAATGTCTTAGTGAGATGACGATGTGATATAAAAAGAAAACATGGCTGACAGGTGTGGGTCAGCTGATGGCGGTGACTCCAGGTGTTGAAAAATATGAAAATAATGACTTAGACTCGCTTTTCCAGGGTGCTCCAAGCCTCTCCTTCCCCACAAGCCTAGGTAAGGCCCTGATGCACTAATATATCCTTCCTCAAACCTGTAAACTGCCTATCAATTCCCTGTAATAAGCCTTATCACGCGTCTACATTTTATCTAGTTCATAATTTTTTCCTCATATATTTGATGGTGTGAGGATTAATTTACCTGTGGTGTTTTGAATTTATGGTGAATCCTCGTGGTAAAGGACTGGAAATAGGCTGTAGGCTTGTGTATAACTTACGTCACCAAACAGGTCGCATAGACGGATAGGCTCACTCAGGATTGAATATATTTTTATAAACAAATAAAAATATGTAGGAAACGGGAGTAAGACTAGTTTATAACCACGATTACCTACTTTATTATTATGTGTGTTTTGGATTCATAACATAACGCATATGATGTTATATAGATCATTACCGTCACTATTATTTCATTAACCTACGTAGTTATAAGTCCAGTTTATTCTGACGATTCATTACTTCAATTCTTGTGTCTGTTTTGAATTCATAACATTGTGTACTTACTTGTTATATTAGTCATTACCGTCACTATTATTTCATTAATCTAACTTAACCTACGAGTACCATGTATAAGCATCTAACTGTCATGTGCATTATTAGGTTTAAACAATGCATGTTACTGCAATTCATTACTTTAATTCTTCAGAGTGTTTTTAGTTCATAACATTTTGTACTTAATTTGGTAAAATTTTACATCTTCACGATAATGGCGTCTGTTTACGTCTGCGTCTTGCGCTGCACCTCGTCCAACTCCATACTTTTGGTCATAGAGAACATTTGATAGCTTCTATATTAACCTAACCTAACATAACCTATATTAACCAAACCTTAACCTACATTGACAAATAACAGAACCTTGTTCAAACCAAACTAAACTTTATTTTTCGAAGAGAAGGTCTCACAGAAAACAGTCAATGTCTCACAAACTAAGAATTTGCGACGGAAATGTAATTAAGAAAACATTCTCAAAATGCACCAGGTAATGCAAAAATATAACCCTGAATTCTCTAGATCATTCTGGTGAAGATGTAAAATAATACCCGTAATTTCTATACATTTTTACCATCATTATCATTTCACTAACCTAACTGTATCAGTAACCAGCATGTATAATTCACTAACTGTCACGTACACCGTTAAGTATTAATAAAATAAATAAAGCTAAAGTTGGGGCATACGCTGTAGCTGTGGCCGCTCATCTCCCATCACATTGGCCTTTGAGCCTGTGGTGGAAATTAATCCATTATGCCAGGACACAGGACCACTGTGACATCTGACTTTCCACAGTTTACCTTCCCCAGGTTACCCATTTATCACCTAACCTGTTTGGAAGGATGAACAGCTGGGTGAGCTGTGTGTCAACTACCTTCGTCCGGGATCGAACTTGGGCCAGCGGATTCATAGTGAAACGTGCTAACCACTGCACCGCTGAGGCACATAAGTATTAAGAATGTGATATATATAATATATATAACAATCAAGTGTGATTTTAGAACCCCCAAACACATCAAGCAATTGATATGATAAGTGACAACAATAAAATGTAATAATACTGTCATACAATCAACTGTCATGATAAAGTTATCCTTGGTTGAATGTGTGTCATCATTACTAAGCATAAATATTGACCTTGTCTTACTTAGATGGTCTTTCTTTAGGAGTCATGTGAATGAATACAAGCAGAAACTGTAAAGAGCTCTTTATTTGCCAATATACCGGCCTAGTAAAATAGAAATAAAAAATAGATTGACAGTTTATTGGAGTAAAAAAAAAAAGGGTTTATTTCTAAAGATATAGCCCTACCATGTTGTTGTTATTGCTTGAACTTGAGGTGTTCAAACTTTCCAATGGCACTTTTTCTAACCTAACATAATGAGGGAGTCTTTTTTTCCTTCTATATCACAAACCGTTGGCGCCAGTAGGCTTTATAGAGGTATAGATGGACTTGCCTCTTGCCTGTTATTTAGCGTAGGTTTTTAGATTTTTTTATTGTGACGCCTCAAATGTTTACGTTCTCTCTTAAATATGTTGAGAATGAAAGGCTACTGCTGCTAAAGCCTCAAAAAAACCTTTCCGTTTAACTTGTGGAAGAAAGCATAAAGCCTGTGGCCATGTACTATGCAATCACCACCCTCGCATTACACCTGGACACACACACACACACACACACACACACACACACAGGTGAGGCCTCAGGAGATAGCCCAGCATCTTTGACACATGGTCGTTGCCTCACTGGTAGGGTGAACATTAGTAGCAATACAATTAAGAACCAGCCATCTTTTTACGTCCACAACCAACACACTCCGCTAGATTCATGTTCCATCTCTTTATGGTATTAGTCCAGAATTATGTAAACATTGTAAGTCCCATCTGAGGACAGTATGGCAGCAATTTGGGTAGTCTTTGGCCACTTGGCAGTAATACCAATGAATGAAAAGTGACCAGTGGATATCGGGGGATCGAACCTGGGACCCTAGATTCACATGCCTAAACGCTGACCACTGCACCACCGCCTCCCCCAGTTTGTTATTGACCAAAATTTATATTTCAGGAGTGAGTTATTTCTGACGAAAAAGTAATATAGCATTGTCATGCATTTGCAGAAGGCGCTTTGTATAACACATTAGTGTCCTTTGCAGTGAGACGGACATAATTCTGGACTAATAGCATAAAGAGATGGAACATGAACTGGCAGTGTGTGTTGGTTTTAGTGGACGTAAAAAGATGGCTGGTTTTTAATTTTATTGCTATTAATGTTCACCCTACCAGTGAGGCAATGACCATGTGTCAAAGATGCTGGGTTGTCTCCTGAGGTCTCACCTGTGTGTGTGTGTGTGTGTGTGTGTGTGTGTGTGTGTACAGGTGTAATGCCAGGGTGGTGAAGGCTGGACTTGTGTTATTGTGCTGTTGTCTCTGTAATGTTGATGTGATTGCATAGTCCATGGCCACAGGCTTTATGCTTTCCTCCACAAGTTAAAAGGAAGGGTTTTTTTCATGAGTGTAATATTGAAAGGTTAGGTGAATGTCCAGTTTATGATAGCCTGGGACATGGGATAAACAAGTGTCGATTTATATACAGTGTAGAGTAATAAACTTATTTTCCTCATACTATTACCTCACATATTAATGTGTTTTCTCCGTAAATGAACCTTTCGTGTCTAAGTTGCCTCATCCGTCTCTTGTTTCACTCAGTTTGAAAGTGTCCCTCAAGGATGTGCCCTTAGCACCATCCTATTCCTTATTGCATTGAATGATATTATATATTTTTTACTGACTGCTGTTTGATCATCCCTTAATGTAGAATATAGATTATTTTGCTGTCTATACCTCTGCTTACTCCCCCACAACACTTTAACATTTTATCCAATCCGGTTTTCTACTACAAAATCCTATTCTATTTTCTTCACCCAATCCCGCAGAGTAACTTCACTCATCTTTCTCCTTATGGGACTCTTTACCGCTCCTCTGGCAAGTTCCTTGGCCTAACCTTTGATTTTAGACTTAGTGGGAAGGAAAATATCTTATCCATTAAGGAAAATGCTCTTCAACATCTTTGCTGACTACAAACCCTTTCTCATATGTGTTGTGGTGGTGACCATAGCACACTTCTTCACCTACATGTTGTCTTAACTCTTTCTACTTGTGACTACAGGTGTCATGTGTATTCCTCTACTTTTGCCTCTCTTCTAAGCTTATTTGACCCTGTCCATCACCTGGGATTATGCCTGGCTCTTGACACCTTGCATTCCTCCCAAGTAGAAAGCCTCTATGTAGAATCAGATTTACTGTCACTTTCCCAATACTTTACTCTCCTTTTCCTTTGATGTTTTGCCAGATTTCACCAATTCTCTATCTCTAACATTACTATTCCATAACCTGTTCTTGATAGTTTCTCCTCTCATCCACGACTACCATCCATTTCCTATTTGTATGCACACTCCTCTCTTACTCCCTTTTTCCTAATTTAAATGTACTCCCTTTCCATACCTATTCTTTTCTGCATTGGCTTATACCTCCCCCTTCAATTTACTCCTCTGTCCCTTCTAATGTTTTCTAATTTTTTCAAGTCTGATACACCAACTTACATCTTACAATCCTTTCTTCTTGAGCACTTTTCTACTCATGCCAATTGCACTCCTGTTTTTATTGATAGTTCTAAATTCTACTATGGCTCTGGTTTTGCCGTTCCTTTCCCCGCTCAACATTTCCCATTCCAGTTACCATGAGTGTCCAGCGTTCTTACAAGTGACCTATATGCTATTCTCTTTGCTTTGAAAAAGCTTCTTACCTATTCATCCTTATCCTTTGTAATTTTCACAGATTCTCAAAGTTCTCTCTTTCTACTACACTCCCTTTATAAAATCCAAGAGTGGCTATTTCACTTCTATGCTTGTAAAAAGCCTGAAAGTTTTGTTGGGTTCTGAGCCATGTTGGTATTACTGGCAATGAATGTGTTGACTCACTGGCCCATTCTGCTACTATATTAGGATGCCATCGCTTCATGAAAGTACTTTCTACTTAGCCGTTGGCAATCCTTCTGGTCTCACCTCTCAAATAATAAATTTGGTTGAGTGAAAACATCTGTATTTTCCTGGTCAGACCCATGTAACAAGAATAGATGGTGAGAGACTGCACTTGATTATGTATAGACCACACCAACCTCACTCACTCTTATCTTATGACACATTCCCCACTGACCTTTTGTATGACTTGTAATAAACCCCTTACTGTATTCCACATTCTTCCTTTTTGTCCTTTTTACACTGCTGCCCGAGTTTCCTCCAACTTTAATGATATTCTTTCAGAATCATTGTTTCTACTGAGACAATAAGATTTTCTTCCTGCGAAAAACTCACATCTTTGATTTGATCTAACTATTTCACTATAAATAACTGTTCTTTTCTTCCACATATGTTGCCTTGTATTATTTTTTTGCTCTGCTGTTTGCCTGTTAGCTTAATATTGGGTCATATGACCTCTGATGTTTGGCACTTCTTTTATTCACATGAATTCACTCTCACTCACTCACATTAATGATGTTTTAACTTGCTCCTAAGTATTGTTTTGTGCAGTTAAGTTTAAGGCAGCATTTCATACTATACAGTCTCACATATTATTAATTTTAAAAATTCAGTCCATGAATATGAATAGTAATCTTATTTCTTGGATATATAGTTAATGACAAACCTTAATTTCTATAATTTAGAAATTATTTATTCAAACATTAGTGCTGTGCACGGGTGTTCTGTTCTCATTATTATTTGCTATACAAATGATTGTAAAACTCGACATTAAAAATGTTTAATTCCCCATTCTGGGGAATATTAAAAATACTTATGATTGTAACAATTGTGTTCATGTTGATGTCTTTTTGTAGTAGTGTGGCACTGATTACTTGAATTTCAATTTCAAAGAGACAAAAGATTGAATTTTTGTAGAAAGGGAATAGCATTAAAAAGATGAAAATTATGAATAAAGTAGCTATTGTGAAAGAGTACAAATTGTACAAATACCTGAGTGTGATCATTGATGATAAATTGATCAATGATACTCAGTTTTACAAGTCTGTTGTTGTGTCACCTTTATGTTTTTGTTTTACTTGATTTTATTTGACAAAGCTGAGAATAAATGTAATTGTGGAAAAGTAATTGTGCCAGTAAGCATTAAGTTTTACAATTATAGTTCAAGATGCAGATAGGGATGACACTATCTCATAATGTGCATGTAATAGAGCATATGCAGGTTGACTATCACTAATCCAGCAATCAATATTCCGGTTCCATCAGTTTTCCAGCATGAATTTTGGAGCGCAGTTTCAAATTTCTCAAATTGGCACGCCACTGTTTTTGGGAGGTGCTGTTTGTTTTGATGGCGCTGTACCTGTAATCAGCTGTATGCTTACTCTTCTGACAGCAAACAGGCATTCCATCTCATTTATTTTCCACAATCATTAAAATTCTGCTGCTGTATAACCCCATCATGGATTCAGCAGCTCAGCGTTTTAAAAGACAAACCGTTTATACAGGAACTTCTTGCTAAGAATGCAACTAATCCTGCTGCCAAGGAGCTTGCATCAAGGATAAATGAAGATGCTGTAACGGAATGGCTGCATGCTGATAATAATGTGACTACAATTCATCATTTCACTGATTCTGAAATTGTACATATGGTTGTAAGTCCAGAGAAAAATGGCAGTGATGAAAATGAGGAAGATGTGAGAGAACGAATCTCTTGATAGTTAAGAACTGTAGTAATTTTCTGTTACAATATATACCTAATCATAGACTACACTATACTTGACTGAACACTCGAAATCTGACCTTTTGCAAACCGGTCCTACAGCAGATTTTTAGAAAAATCAAATAAAATACTTAGAAATAAGATAGGAACCTCAAATAAAAAGCAAACACTTCAGAGTGATGTAGAGAATATGTTTATGAGCAACAAAAACAAATTAGTCAACGTACGTCATCAGTGGGCGACAATTGTTAAATCCTAAGAAACCAAGAAAACACAAAATTTGCAATAATTTCCAGGAATATTGGAATTTCAATCTGAAAACACTTACATGCATAGCCCATGTAGTCTATATTAATATGCAATACCATAGAATACACCATACGTGACTGTGCACTCGAAATCGGGTCTTTCGCAAATGTGTCCTGAGGCGATTTTTTGTTGGTTTTATTTAAATAAAAGACTTAAAATCATCATAGAAACCTCAAACAAAAAGCAAACACCTCAGAGTGATGTGAAGAATATGTTTATGAGCAACAAAAACAAATTAGTCAACATACGTCATCGGTGGGCGACAATTATTAAATCCTGACACCAATAAAAATACCAAATTTGCAATAATTTCCAGGAATATAGGAATTTCAATCTGAAAACACTTACATACATAGCCCATGTAGTTTATATTAATATGCAATACCATAGAATACACCATACGTGACTATGCACTCGAAATCGGGTCTTTCGTAAATGTGTCCTGAGGCGATTTTTTGTTTGTTTTATTTGAATAAAATACTTAAAATCATCATAGAAACCTCAAACAAAAAGCAAACAACTCAGAGTGATGTGAAGTATATGTTTATGAGCAACAAAAACAAATTAGTCAACATACGTCATCGGTGGGCGACAATTATTAAATCCTAAGACACCAATAAAAACACCATATTTGCAATAATTTCCAGGAATATTGAAATTTTAAACTGAAAACGCATACATACATAGCCAATGTAGTCCATACTAATATACATGCATGCTTGAAATAAGATTTGAAACTATTTCCAAATATTCTGTTTGTTTTCTACGTTTTCACTGAGCATGGCAGGATACACAACACCTTAGTGTTGAGAGTAATTGTAAAATATAACCAAAACTTGAACACAACATCCTAAGTCACTTGTAATCAATTCACTCATACTCATACTTCACTCATACTTTCATATACCCATAAATAACATCAAGAAGAAAAAATTTAACATTCCTAATCAACTTACGATGTTTGCTGAGTGTCATCGAGAGAGCGTTTCTCAGAGACTGTGTAAAATAACTCCATTGTAATTCCTTATTGGTGATGGTCTCTAGTCAGCTTGTTGGTTTCATTGCCTCCTCCTCCTCCTCTTCTATCTAGCAATGTTCTTTCCAATGATTTTATCACCATACATCACTTTCCCGGCGTATGTACTTTTCCTTTTATCCTGCCATGCTCAGTGAAAACGTAGAAAACAAACAAAATATTTGGAAATAGTTTCAAATCTTATTTCAAGCATGATTCAGAGTATACAATAGAAGCAGATGAAGCTACGGTCACACTAGGTTTTGCTAACGCTAGCCTGGCTTCCGTTTTTTCTGGATTCACAGCGATACGACTACCAGTCTGGTCACACACGTAGATGAACTAACCTTGTGGAATCAGCTGATCATAACAACAACAGCACTTCTCTTCTTCTTCTGCTCATGAACATTTTCCATGAGACTTATAATAGCGTCATGGGACCAATGAATTGAACTATTTATGTTGTTGACCCTTGTAAAAGATTGTTTTGGTCTTCTTCTTCTTGTGACCTCTTTCGCCTTTTGCCTTTCGCGCCACGAATTGTTATGAAAAATTCATTCCCAAGCCGATATAACGATTATATGACATTTGATCACAATCAAATCATATTCAGGAATGGTTATTTCACAATATGTGATGTTTTATTTCAGAAATTATTGCGAATTTGCCAGATTTTTTTGCTATAAACAATATGCTTTATACACAACTCCCACACGATTTTTCACTCAAACTTGTAATCTTTATGTTAATTTCCTATTTGCAAAAGTTGTAAAATAATTTTTTATGTTCAGCCATGGTTCAGCAATCATTACTGATTGTAAAGACATGAAATACAATGTCCTAAGTAGAATATTAACTGATATATGAAGTATTATCTGTCATCACTCATAGCAGCGGAATCTATAGGACCGAAATGTAATATCGTCTGTCAGCGATTGTCGCGAGTGTCCAGTCAAGTATGGTGTAGTCTATGACCTAATATATAGTCGGGGGACAAAACATCAATGATCCGGAAATTTTGAAAATCCGGCAGTCCTAAGGTCCCATGGTTGCCGGATTAGTGATGGGTAACTTGAATTAAGTTTTGTAATGAATTTTGGGTTCAAATATTTTCCTTGATTTTCTAGTTTTCATTATAAACACTTTCTACCTTGTGTCATGTGACTACACACACATGGCAGAATCCTTCAACCACATTGTTTCATTATTTTTTGTTTCCAATTTATCTATTTATAATGATGATTAAAAAAAAAAAAATTTATGAAACTATTGGATCCTCTATTGAAAATGGTTTACTTTCACTCCAGGTGCAGCATGGAGGGAGAGAAGTTGGCTGAATTCATCTCCCATACACAGGCTGATCCCGTCTTGGCAAAGCATGTCCTACAGAGTAAGTGTGAGACAACATTGTGGTGCAGTGGGATACCATGTTTCATTCCACTTGAGTATTCTTTGCTACCCTTTGGTGAATTCTTAAGTACATAATTTCAGATGAAAACAAATCACCAGGTACATTTAGAGTTACAATGAAAAATTGTGGACTTCTTTGTTTATATATAGTGCTAAAAAGTAATTTAATACTTTGTCTGTTGACCAGCCTCCACTTTTCATTTGTTTCAGGTGTGAACTGGGATGTGGAGGCTGCAGTTCGCTTATTTACGGTGCTACGAGGGGCCAGTCCCTCCCACCACTCAGGAACAGCCCGGTCAGCTCCTTCCAAATTCACCTCAGTCAAACCACCTGTTGCACCCAAGCCAGTTTTTGACCACAAACCAAACCAAGACACCATGCGTCTGCTGGCTGATACAAGGGGTCAGGGAGGGCCCAAGCTGGCACCGCTGCCACCCCCAAGAACCAGGAAGATGGGAGCCCTGCCCAAGATACACCAGGAGGGCCTTGCACCACCCACTGGCTTACCCCCCATGGCCCAGGAGGTCCTACCCATCACCACCCTCTTCTCAGAGCCATATCACCCGAGGACCACCACCTCCACACGGTCCAACAACCTCCCACCCATCCAGAAGGCATGTCAAACTGATTTCTGCTCCTCCTCCTGCCCATCTGCACCTCCTTCCATGCCCAGCCTCAGCAAACCCAAAGCTCAGGGTAGCTATGCCAAGAATGCTCTACTTATTGAGAAGGTCAGAGGCACCACTGTGAGTTTGCAGGAGGGACAGAAGACCTCACCTCACCACCACCTCCACAACGCCCCATTCACCTTGGCCTCCTCTTTACCACAGCACCGCACTACCATCACCACTACAACCACCACAGCTGCTGTTGTTGCTGCTGCTGCTGCTGCTGCTACTGCCACTGCAATAGATCCATCTCATATCACTATAAACAGTAGTTGCATTATCTCCATCAACAACCCCAACAATAACACCACCACAAGAAACAACAACATCAATTACCCTGACCAGTACTCTGCCTCTAGTGACTCAGGGATGCTGCCCAAGCCGTCCCAAGCCTCAGCCACTCAGACAACGAACAACCCTTACAACTACTCACCTCACTCAGCCTCCAGAGACTCCCCACCACACACACTGTCACCTGCTGTGCCTTCCACCACCCCTTCATGCATCATCATTCCTTCAACACCACCAAAGGAAACCCAACACACCCAAGAGAAGATTCACTACAAGGACAAGAAAACATCAGTTAGAATTCACTCCAAGGAGGTCCCAGAGAATTCTAGGAGAAGTCTCAAAGCTGTGGAGGAAGGAATATTGGAAGGGGCAGGAGGCAGCAACTCAGGGCCTTCCCTCTCAGCCCCATGCTCTCCTGCCAAGCCTCTCCTGCGCAAGACTGAGGCAGTTGACCTTGAGGAATATGATTACTGTAAGTGTGGGAAAGGAAGGGAGAGACAGACATGTCATACTCACTTTTTTCACATTATTATCAGATGCTTGTCTCATGATTACATGTTGTGTATTCCTTATTCATAACTCATTGACAAATCACAGGATTGAAACTGAGCAGCAGTTCATCTTCAACACAACAGACACCCTCTTATGATTCCAGCTCAACATCAGGGAAATGAAGTGTAACATTTATTAATTATAATTTGGTTTACTTTGTTCAGATGGTATGCTGAAAGTAAAGATGTGTTTCTTGGATAAATTGCATTAGACTTTTCTTAAGTTAAAACAATTAATTGTGTTTGAAAATTATTCACATGCCCCCAAAAATGTATTATTGTTTGTGAATAACATATATACAAATACACAACATTGTAATCATAGTCATGAAATGAAGGACCTTAACACTATACTTTTGATCACACAGAAGATAATCAAAGGTTCAATTTGCAGACAAGAAACTTAGCCGAGGAATCTCAAAAGCAACAGACAATGTGAATCTGGTGTCGAAGGCTCGCTCAGAGTTTGCACAAGAGATCTGGGAGGCCATAGATGCCAGCCGCACCCCCATCTTCATTGAGACACCTGTGTTCACCTTCACCTTACCAGACCTCAGCATATACTCAGGTGACTAACAACTTGGAGAGTGTTTCAATACCACATTGTGCCATAGCATCTATCTTATTCACAGATGTCCTTCCAGTCTTAGTTAATGCAAGGGGATCTCTGGGTTGGTGTGTTCATGGAGGGAACGAAGCATCAGACTATAGATTCAATACCTCCACACTCCATACTGTATTTGTTTACCATTACTAGGAATGCCAAACTTATACACATTTCAGAAATGCTTTGTGTCATTCAAATATCCTAGCTGTTGTGTTGATTGCAGAAAGCAGAGTTTGAATGATGCTTAACTGACTGATTACGTCCATCGATACTGAGTGCATCATTGTCTATAAATTATCTAATCTCAGAGTGTGGTGTATATGAATCTTAACACTTATTGCAGCAGTGATTGAATGATGAAAAATTTACAGGGAAAGATGTGATAGGGTTAAAAAATGAAGCATGAGTTAAGGAAAAGGTAACAGGTGTCATCTGTAGCCCAGCTGTTATGTATGTCATCTATGGTAAGCTGCCTAGTTCTTTACAGTAAGTAGTAATAGGAGTAGTAGTGGTAGTGAATCAAGTTTTTGCCACACAGATGAGTTCCGAATGTTCCTGGAGCGTGACCTCATAGAGACATCAACGCTAGTCTCCCTGGAGGGTGCGGGTCGCCTCAACTGGTGGGCACTGGTGGGGGCATCACAGCGACTCTGGCCTCTTGCCACCACAGGGGATGGCAACTGTCTGCTCCATGCTGCCTCTCTTGGTGGGTCATCATGCTGGCCTCTCACCCACTAGATTGTGTTTATCCTATCTCTCTCTCTCTCTCTCTCTCTCTCTCTCTCTCTCTCTCTCTCTCTCTCTCTCGCTCTCTCTCGCTCTCTCACTCTCTCTTGCTCTCTCTCTCTCTCTCTCTCTCTCTCTCTCTCTCTCTCTCTCTCTCTCTCTCTCTCTCTCTCTCTCTCTCTCTCTGAAAACATTGTTTTTTGTCTTCCATATTTTAATTACTTAGTTTCCTTGTTTACACTATTAAAAAGGAAGAAAAGTAGGTGTTAAATGAATGTATGGTAAAGTGCCGAGCACTTTACCACTGAGCCACCCAGTCCCATTTATTGTTTTATCTAAAAAAAATTTAAATATACACTAAAAATCTTCTATTCCAAAATCCGAAGTGTCTGGCCCCAAGGTTTTTGGATAAGAGATTGTGAACTGTATTAGTAAATGTTTATTATCCTACAGGCATGTGGGGTTTTCATGACCGCCTGTTGACCCTCCGCAAAGCCCTACATGAATTCCTGACCCGAAGCCAATTCAGTCGACCGTTGTGGAGGCGATGGAGGTGGCAGGTGACACAGCAGAACAGAGAAACAGGTCAGGGAAGGAGTAATGTTTGTGTTTTTTAGTACCACATTCACCATTACATATTATCATCACCATCATCATTTTTTTACATTTAATTTTGGTAGCTGAGTTGAGTTGACCTCACTTCATACTAGGAAAGGTAGATATAATTCAGTGCCATGTTATTTGATAAACAATGCAGTGTTTACTATTCAAAGACTCGTTTAAGAAAAATAAACTGATCTCATGCAGTCTATCAAGTTGTGTTACATTATTTTAGATCTGGTGTACAGTGGGGAGGAGTGGGAGTCTGAGTGGGCCAATGTACTTCGCCTAGCCTCCAGTGCACCCCGAGGAGGAAAGGAGACCACCGGTGACACATCACAGGATGCTGAACACAAGCTCAGTGCGCCAGACAACTCTAATGGCAAGTCTACCTTCAGCAAGCGACTCAGCAATGGGTAGGTGGGAGGAGGAATTTGCTGCTTCCTAATATTGTGGTGTGTTGCTGGATTTGCTTCATCTGTTTGGGTGAATTATTTTAGTGCTACAAAAATGGTGGTATGTTTTGATTTGTGTTTGTGAGTTGTTAACAAGAGTTTCTTCCTGTTGTATGGTGTTCAGGTTTCAGGGTGAGCAGAGTGAGGACTGTGCTGGCCGGGTGTACGAGAGTTTGGAGGAGATTCATGTGTTGGCTCTGGCCCATGTTTTGCGGCGACCCATCATTGTGGTAGCTGACCTCACCCTCAAGGTCAGTCCAGCTTGGTGTTGTCCTGTGACTTTGTACCTTGCTTATTTGTGCCATGCCACTGTTGGTGCTGCTGGTGCTAGTGTTGCTGGTGCTGTTATGTTGTACTCACAACCTTTTTGTGTTGTGTTTTGTATTGTTGTGCTGCTTTATCTTGTTTTGTGCTGTGTTGCCCCGTTGTGCTCTCCTGTGCTGTAGTTATAGTTTGATGGTCTGTGTTGTGCAGCAAAGTGCTGTATGGCATATACAGGCTTCCTAAAGCAGCCATCCCATCACAAGAAAGACATGCAATAAAATAAACCCTTTTTCATACTCATGCAAACTACCATTTCCTCCTCATCCCCATCTCAGGATGTGAGTGGGGAGCCTCTTGCCCCGATACCCTTTGGGGGGGTGTACCTTCCCCTGGAGTGCCCCCCCAGTGAGTGCCAGAGGTCTCCACTGCTCCTCACCTATGATGCAGCTCACTTCTCCGCCCTGGTGGTCATGGAGACACAGGCTGAGTGCAGTGCCTCTCAGCTTCCTGGTCAGAGTCAATGTTTTTTTTACCACTCTTTTGTGGTCTCTTCCATTTTTTGTTTTGGTGACTTGGAAGATGGCAGTGATTTGAGTCACCTTTTATAAAGTTGTGATGATGTGTTTTATGTTCATTTTATCCACACTTCAGCTTTTTATTAATGGATTTTATTTGGGTTTGGTTTTAGTAAATTAGCTTTCATATTTTTTTCTCTGAGAAGTTTTTGTGACTAAACTTTCTCTCTGTCTGGTTAATAAGCATCTTCCTGTCATTTTTTCAATTTGATTTATATCAAAAAATCCAAACTGTTTTTTGTAAAAGACTGAATTTTGTTTTGCCATCGTAACACTTAAGATGCTTTACAGTGAGAAGAATGGTGTGAAGTCCATATTTCTTCCTCCCTCATAAGATAAACATCTTTATAAAGTAAACATTTCGTTCCTTTCATTATTCCTCTACTCCCATTTGACCTCAAATAAGGAATTATTTCACTTTGTCACTTTCATATATCCTCTTGACCAATCTTCACCTCCATGTTACCTTTCAACCTGTGTCTGCTTTCGTGTTATCCCTTAAACAGTTTTCTTTGATGCAAATTTAAAAAAGAATGATTCCCTTTCCATTACATCCATCATTCCATTTTCAATGTATCTATCCTTTGTATGGTCTACAGGGGAGATTTATGGTGGTTTATATGAGGCTTATTGCTTGAAGAACCTGCCTTTGTATGGAGTGAATAAAAGGTATTATCTCCTCCCGCTGGTGCAGCCGTCATCCCACTCACTGACTGTTGCCATGAGTTGCTACACATCCAGTTTGTTATTGACCCTGGAGAGGATTTTGTGTGGGGCAAAGACGACCTCGACCCAGCAGTGATCCAGAAACTGAACATCACCTCCCATGACAAGATAGGACTTCTTAATGAGTACCTGGATGTGACACAGGTGTGTGTGTGTGTGTGTGTGTGTCAATGCTGAGTGCTGTGTTAGTGGTCAGAGTGAAGAACAATATAAGTGATATACTGTACTTCTAGCACACATATATGCCATGAAGCATATTTTTAGTCTATGTAGAGGAAGATAGATAGGCTGAGATTGCTGCTGTTGGAAAGGAAAATGGAGTGAAGATGTTTGGAGAGTTGAATAATGCACAGATCATGAAAGAGGAAGTTAGAGGGGTAATAAAGGTGATGAAAGTAAGGAAAGTGTCAGGGTTGGATGGGTGTGTTGTAGAATGTTTGGAAAGTAGCAATACATGTGTGGTTGAATGCTTAATGTTTGTTAAATATTTGTTTTGTGACCAATATGTTACCAGTTGATTAGACGAGCGCATGTGTAAAGGTATAGGCGATCAGTATGAGTGTACTAGTTTTAGGGGTATAAGTGTGCTGAGTGTAGTAGATAAGATGTTAAGTAAGGTACTGATAAAGAGGATCTGAATGTACATAAGGTGTTATAGGTGAGGAGCAATGTGGCCTTAGAAGAGGATGTAGCTGTGTGGATCAGGTGTTTGCTGTGAGACAGGTGTGTGACAAATTTTTGATAAAAGGAAAAGAAGTATTTTGGGCTCTTATGGACTTAAAAAAGCATATGACAAGATTTATAGGCTTGTGGATTGTTCTACGATTGTATGGGCCAAGTAGCAGACTGGTAAAATGTGTGAAGAGTTTCTGTGTGAATAGTATATCATCTGTAAGAGTGATGGATAGAATGGGTGAGTCGTCTCCTGTTCAAGTAGGATTAAATGTTAGATAGAGGTCCAAATTTAGAAAATTCTGATTATAGAGAGTGGGGAATATATCAGTTACTATTAGTATTTGACAGGGATTAAGGGACAGATTCAGAGGAGAAAATATGTGTGGAGTAATACGCATGGACTGAATGAGAAATGAGAATGCAAAAGAGAACTGGTGTTATGAGAGAGTTGGGTGGTCAAAGAGAGCAGAGTGTGTTAAGGTGGTTTGGACACATGAAGAGAAAGGGGGAGGATTGATTGGTGAAGAGAATAGTAGGATCCAGTGTGAAAGATGTGAGTTTGAGAGGAAGGACACAAAAGGGATGCATGGGCAGTGTAAAAAGAGCGCTGAATGAAAGAGAAATGTTTGTCGAGCAAAGAAGGATGATTGTGTGTGATAGAAATAAATGGAGAGTAATGGTGAATGCACAATTAATTATGTGCCCTTGATGACTCCTGGAGGTAATCGTGAATCTGGTGTGACAATTTGGATAACAGGTAGTGCATGAGTGGCAGAAGTAAACCCTAGGACTTTGTTGTAGGTATGATCCCCACCCTCGCCTAAATTAGCAAGACTGACCTGACACATTCTGTTTGGGCATTATATATATATATATATATATATATATATATATATATATATATATATATATATATATATATATATATATATATATATATATGTATATATATATATATATATATATATATATATATATATATATATATATATATATATATATATATATATATATATACGTATATATATATATATATATATATATATATATATATATATATATATATATATATATATATATATATATATATATACGTATATATATATATATATATATATATATATATATATATATATTATATATATATATATATATATATATATATATACGTATATATATATATATATATATATATATATATATATATATATATATATATATATATATATATATATATATACGTATATATATATATATATATATATATATATATATATATATATATATATATATATATATATATATATATATATATATATATATATATATATATATATATATATATATATATATATATATATATATATATGTATATATATATATATATATATATATATATATATATATATATATATATATATATATATATATATATATATATACATATATATATATATATATATATATATATATATATATATATATATATATATATATATACGTATATATATATATATATATATATATATATATATATATATATATATATATATATATATATATACGTATATATATATATATATATATATATATATATATATATATATATATATATATATATATATATATATATATATATATATATATATATATATATATATATATATATATATATATATATATATATATATATATATATATATATATATATATATATATATATATATATATATATATATATATATATATATATATATATATATATATATATATATATATATATATATATATATATATATATATATATATATATATATATATGGCTACTGCTTTTAAGAGGAAAACTGGCTGGTATATCGATAGATAGTGTGTTTGGAGGTGCAGATATGCAGGATAATACATGCTATAAATACAACAATCTCTCCTGTATCTGAACTTTTTTCTCTCTCACTCTCACCATGTAGCCAAGGACAAGGGGTAGTGGTGGTGGTGTCTGGGATGTGTATGGTGCAGGTTTATACTAAATAGCTGAGTGTGCTCTTTATTTTTGTTCTTCCGCAAGTGTGGTGGGACGTGAATGGTACCCGTGGTGGCAGTAGTTGCGGGATGGCCAAGGTGTGCAGGCCTTTCACTTTTTGTCAATCTTTCCTTCTTTTTATTTTTGCTCAGTTTATCAGTTTTCTATTGCCTTTTTTGCTGTCTTTTATATTATGAAGGAATGCAAACATCAGTAATAATTTTTTTTCTGGGCATTGCCATCAGACACTTTTGTATATATTCTACATATCTGGATACAGTCAGCCCCACAAAGGTGCAGTCAATTCGGTCCGCACACTTTACACACCCTTGGAAAAACACACTCTTGGAAGTCAATAATCTATGGAAAAATCACTAATGTATTACAGTACTCTTAAGACTTACCCTTTTTTCGCCAAACAACCCCTGAAATAAATGATATAATGAAAGAATATACAATACATATACACATGTGATTAAATATGATAGATAATAGATAGATACTGTACTGGTGGAAGCCAGTACAGTATCTAGGATGGAGGAGGAGAAGAGAATGGAGGAGGAGGAGGAGAAATCGGAGGAGGAATCCCACATCTGAAGCCTTAAAATGTTGAGTTCTTTAAAGGAGATGGAAGAAGGAAGAGAAAGATGAATGGAGGAGAGAGAGAGAGAGAGAGAGAGAGACAGACAGACAGAGAGAGAGAGAGAGAGAGAGAGCTGACGTCATTACAACATTGCCCACTCGACAAAAGCACATAGAGTTCTGTCACCGCACCCTTTGAATATAATTGTCCCACCGGTACTGCCTGTACCCTTGGAATTTTGCACACTTTGAATGCTCACCTTTGGAGGGCTGACTGTACTATCCATCATGGCCTTGGGTGAATGGATCTGGATATAAGAGGGATTATTGTGTCTGCATCGGGCATCAACTTTTGACTGCATTAACATATTTCTGGCACATCTTTCTGTTTCCCCCTAAAAATAAGTCATAACTTGTTGGTGTCCAAGCTTCAAATAAAGCACTTGGTATTATTAAAGTGTAGTCATATTTGGGTGAACAAACCCAGCAGTGATCTCATTCCCACCTCCAGTTAAGACACCTTACTCTCCTTGTCACAGGTGGCCATTCCTCCATCATACCTGGAGGCATGCCAGGCAGCTGTAGATGAGGCAGAGTCACCTGAAAACTACCATCCTGAGATTGAGAAGAAGTCATCTGAATCCAGCTTTGATTCAGACGAGGGTCCCCCCTATACGGATGGCATGGTAGGACTCTTCCCCAGTAAGAGCAAGGCATCCAAGCAGCTCCAGACAGTGGCCAAGCAGTTCGGGAGTATTGGCAAGTCCATGTCAAAAAAGATTAAAAAGAACTTTGGCACGCTATCCAAGCTAGGACGCACAGGCTCATTCAGGAAGCGAGAGGAATATGTGAAGACATGTAGCCTAGCCAGGAGCAGTCGCATGCCAAAGATATCCACACACCAAAACTTTATATTGGCGGCAGAAATCCACACTGAGAAACGCCATGCCTACCAGGAGGAAATGGTGCGCAATTACCTCAATAATGCACGCCGCAGGTTTGAAAAGGAATTGGAGGTGCGGCGACGGCAGGAAGAGGAGGTACGCCAGCTTGAGATGGAACAGCTAGAGCGACAAGCAGAGGTGGAGGGGCCAGTACAGTGCATCAATCCTGGATGTAACATGTATGGTACAGCCCTCACATCATACATGTGCTCCACCTGTTTCTCCAAGCAGCGGGAGCAGGAACAGGAGTACAAGCGTCAGGCATCCTCATCCTCATCCTCCACTAACTCGTCCTCCACCAACAACCTCAACTCCCCGAAGGCTCAGCATCCGAGGGTGTCTGAAGGACCTCAGTATGGCGCAGGGAAATCTAAATTTTATGCTGAGCTTGACTCTACAGCAGCAGGAGAGGCCAGCAAGATTCCCATCCACCAGGCACTCTCTACCAGAAAAGATGGAACCCTCTACCTCTCCAACTCCACCTTCTACAACGATGTCTCCTCCGTCCTGAGCTACAACATGGCTAAGAGTCAGGTGGCAGGAGAGGAGCCAGATGTCACCCAGACCATACCTGCTACAGGGGAATCTGCTCTTAAGGTCACGGCTCCCACGGTCACCTCACTTGCCAGTCATAGTGGCATCGGTTTCACTCCTGTGGCGATAGATGAGGTTGGAATCAGCATGAGGGGAGAAGAAAGATCGGAGAGCCCAAGCCAGCCTTGCATTACCCGGGACTGCAAGTTTTATGGGAGCTTCTCAACGAGTGGCTACTGTTCTCGCTGCTTCCAGAATACTGGCTCTAGGAATGTAATGGTGCAGCAAATCAAGTCTGTCCAACTCTAACTATTAAAATGTGTTTTTCCCAGCCAGCCAGCCAGCCAGCCAGCCAGCCAGCCAGCCAACCAGCCAACCAGCCAACCAGCCAACCAGCCAGCCAGCCAGCCAGCCAGCCAGCCAGTCAGTCAGCCAGCCAGCCAGCCAGCCAGTCAGTTAGACCTCTACTGTTTGTGTGTGTGTGTGTGTGTGTGTGTGTGCGTGTGTGCGTGTGTGCGTGTGTGCGTGTGTGCGTGTGTATGTGTGTATGTGTGTGTGTGTGTGTGTGTGTGTGTGTGTGTGTGTGTGTGTGTGGATGTGTGTGTGTTTACATGTGTAGTTCTCCTTGTGGCTTTCTATGCGCCTGTGAATTCTTGTGTAAAAAAAGTTTCCGATTACATTGTTTTCTAGTCATAGTATTGTCACACAGACAGGGTGAATCTTTGTGGTTTGCGTCAAGGAGGTGAAGATGGCGGTAACAATGATGGTGATGGCAAGGGAGCTCGAGGTGGTGGAGGTGATGGCAGTGGAGCTGTAGGTGGTGTGTGGTGGAGGGAGAGGATGTGATGGTGGTAGTGCACTCATCCTGCCCAGCTGAAGGTAGATGTGATGTGCCTTGATGCTTGGGGACATGGGCTTTAGTTTTTGGGTGTGTAGGGTGGCCAGGGGAGTAGGAGAGTTTATAAACTGTCACATCTAGAGACAGTTGCTGTGAATGAAAATTGAGAGAGTTTATTGGTGACTTCAAATCTAGATGCTGTTGAATCTTGTTTGTGGTAAATTCTTGAAGGTGTTGAAGTGCTCTCAGTGAGTGGTTGTGTTGCCCAACATGTGGAGGGCAGTGTTTGGCCTTATATAGTAATTGATTTGTTTGGTCTGCCCAGTTGATCAAAGCTGCTTACATGAAAGTGTTGTCACATAACACAGGGCAACTCAAGACCGCCTGCAATGCGAGGGATGGTGTTAGCATGAAGTATCCCATATGTTAGGCCCAGTGTTCACTTGGTGCACGATTGTCTACCTCCAAGTTATGGTTACATATTCCTATCCTAACTTTTCATCCCAAACACATGATTTTATCGTTAGTATTTGTTTACTATATCAGACAAATTTACTATAAGCGTTGTAAATATCAGCAAAATTTATTGTTTGCATTTGTGACTCTGAATTTTGGTGTGCTACATGTAAAGTCTATATTTTCCTACTGTATTTTACAGCTCAGTGTAGCATAGCTACAATGGCAGAATATTGTCACATGTGCACTGGGTGTGAAAAGTTTTTGCCCTGCAGGATGAGATGGCTTCAACATATGTTGAATCTCATATATACCTAAGTATAATGAGTTGCATCACCTACTTAAGAAAACATACTGTAAAAAGTTTATCGTGATTGCTTTAATCGTTTCAATTTTATAACATGTATATAAGTGAGTCCATGAATATTTAGCAGCCTCCTATACTCCGGTATGTGCACAGTCCTAACAATGTTACTAACATCTGCACCAAGAGAACTGTGTTGGTGGTAGGGGGAGGAACACCCGTCGGTCACCTGGTCATAACAACTGTCTCTGTTGTTCTTTGTCATGCTCCATTGGATGTGTGTATACTCGGCGTGATATCACAGGTAACTGTATTTTTTTAATACAGTTTCTTCCATTTCATAAAACTTTATAAATATTTTTGAATGATGGAATGTACAACTCATTTTGTACAAAATATTTATTTTCAACTGTACAGCACGGACTTATGTACTGTAAATATCTACTTGGTAAGAACAGGTAGACTTTGTACAAATTTAATTTCTTAGGTAATTCATTACAAGAAAACGTAGGTTGAGTTAGATGCACCTTACTCTTTCTTCTCAACTTTTGATGTGGCTTGTGTAAGGGTTCACAAAACTCCGGCGGGAGTTCATTACACTAGTGTGGAGTTGTTATGTAAGTCACCCCAATATGTAGTGCTGTCCCAAGGCAGCACAAGAAGCCTTGGCAGCACACTAAACCAAGAGGCAATAATCTTGTGTTCGTGTGACACTGCATCACTTTTAGGTAATGAAATTTTGACTCAATTCAATGTTACATCTCGATTCTTTCATCAAGAAAAGAATTCTAAATGTTTGTTATCATTGTAGCTCCTTAGTGTTATAACCAAATACTTGTTGGCTGCATTTTTTGTTTTGGTGACGTCTTAGTTGAGTTGGCAGGAGTATAAACTTCAGCCTATCTGGTCATTATTGGTAGTATTTTGTAATTTGTTTACATTCCCTTCTTAGGTTGTGCAATGTTTCTGTCGATATTTCCTTGTCTGCATCAATTTTCAGTAATCGAATCATCACCAATTCATATTTCTAGGGAAGAGGATTATGGTTCGGATTATTTTTTAAACCTTTTCTTATATTCAAAGCCATCCACACTAACATTTGGTTCATTGATGTGAAACTAGAATCTCATATGAATAGTACAGCCTGGAATAATTTTCACTTGATGCTAGATTTCAGGTAGAAATTTTCCATTTCCCACTTTTATTATCTTTATTTTATTTTTTTTATTTTTTTCCTTCCAAATGTCCAACTCAAGACAAAAGCTCCCAATAGTACCATGTGAATGATATGCAGATAGAGCAACATCATTAAGCTGAAGCTATGGTTCTTTGGTGTGATGTGGTAGTGTGAAGAGGTAAGGTGTGTTGATGGACAGTAAAACCTCATTCATATAAAGTAGTCTGATGTAGAAATAGGCACGTTGGATTTCATGACTCCACAATATTTCCTGTTGAGGGACTTCATAAATCAATCAAATCTAAGCAAATAGATTTGTGTTCTGTGAACTCTGCAGTGATAACCTTTTGTAGTCACATTAGTTTTTTAGTTTTTCTTTTCTTTTCCTTTTGTTAGGAATTGTCTTTAATCCCCTGAATAAGTTTGTCTTGTAATGTTCAGTTACTATTGAGAACCACATTGTCAATGCTTACTATGTGAGGCGTGATGTGCAGTGATGGTAAATCATCTCTTGTCCAACATGACACAAGGTGGGCATTTGTGGTGATGGTTTTGACCTGATGTTTGATGGCGTGTTGTAGCTGAAGCTTGATAGTTTTTTTTCAATACTGATGAAGCATCTATGAAGTAAATTGATTGGGTACATCTTGTGGATTAACATAAACAAGTATAGACAGCTCAGAGTAGTCTGTAATTGTCAGAATGGTAAGGAATGCAGATTTTCTAATGAATTAATACAATAGTTATCGTAAATTTACTATTTTCCATGGTGTACGAAGCTTATACTGAGGGTGTAGAGTGTTTTGAAAATCAGAATAAGACATAGAAGGCACTATAATAGATAATAGAAAAAGGGAAATATAGAGGATTCTCATGGATGACTATCAGCATAACTCATAAAAAGCTTTACTTTCATCAGTTATGTTTCAGTAACATAAAAGATGTGGAGCGTTAGTTTTAATATTCTGCCCAAATAATATATTAGGAAATGAGGTTCTACTGTTCACAACAATACCTTTATTACCTTGAAAGCCATGCAGGCAGATTTTCAGGAGCTTGGTGATGAAGCCCGGTTGTGAAGCATCTTGTAGCTACATGATAAGTTCAAGTGTGAACAAAAAGTATAGCTGGAGTGCATACAAGATTGGAGACAGTCTCTGAGTTTGTGTAGTAGTCAGTACCATGATATTATTTTCCAGTGATATATTTTTAGTAATCTGTATGCTAACCCCTGAGTGCGGATTTAGCAACACCAAGGAGTAGGTGGTGTGTCTTAGTTAAATTCTCCATCTGAGGAGAAATAAGCTGTGATCTGGTGTTTCAGATCTTTGATGAACTGGTAATTTTGAGTCTAATTTTCTGCCTTTAAGGTGATTGATATTCTTATATTTTATGTAGAAAATATTGAGTATTTTATTTATCTATAGAAAAATTGTTGATTATTTATAGGATTAAGATATGTATATTGTACTATTGCATAAATCATTCACCATTTTCATATGTGAACTTGAAGCAAACTATTTATACAATGAATTTTATAAGAATGCATGAAACTATCATAGGGAATATTCTTGATGTATTTTCTTTAAAATGATTTATTTTCTGATGTGGAACTCATAACTAACTGCTAGTCATGTCATGCTATCAGTCGCCTTAACTGTATAGCTGTGCCCTGACCAGCACGGTGCATCGTCAGTAGCACTGTGTAGTTGTCTGCTACAGTGCTGTACACAAATGCACTGTAGTTACTGAAGGCATTGCATATAACAATTCATTACCCTAGAACGCATACGTAAAGCCATATCCAGGCATCCATGTATGTACTCGTGTATCCTGTATATATGTACAGGTTTTGCATATGTACATAAGATACACTCGCAGACCTCAAGATACACACCAGAATGCTTTGTATTCATATATTTATCAGTGGTAAATTTGATACAAACCTGATCCACAGGTTGACATTGCTTTCAATGTGTAAATCTACTTGAATCTTTTTTATCAATTAATCATCACCTTTTTTAACTCCATTAATGTTTGCACTAAGAGAACATTCAATATTTTCTGGTCTAAATTGATAGTTTCCAAGAGTGAGAAGTACCAGTTTGACACTAGTGACACGCCAGTCCCTGCCTGCTTGGCTGAGGCTCTTCAAGTTGCACTTTTCTCAGCAAAACGGTGCTTGTTGAATCATGGAAAGGAATGTTTGTACAGCTCATGCCAAGGAACCATTATTTTGTGTGCCTCAGGGCTGCTGCGACACCATGTCCTCGTAGTCAGCAAGGTGCTGTCAGTCAGGGGTTTAGAATTACCAATCACAGAGTTTTGTTGTGCCTTTCATGTAAGTGAGGCTTAGCTCGTGTGCAGGGAAAATAGGCCTTAAACTGGCGTGCTATTGCCAGATTGCGGACATCGAGCCCATGCAGAGAGAGGGATTGGTGTAAATATTCGTGTTCACTACAAACCCAAAGTGAACATTTTCTTCAATAAACGACAAACTTCATCAATACATTGTATCAAGCAAACCTTGATGGTGGTGGTTGTGATAGTGGAGGCATCCGTCATGCACTGATTTGATGTGTTCCTTTGTGTTAACATTTCAGTTGCCTGAGGGAATAATTAATGGTATTCCTGCAAACTATTTCACTGAATTACAATGATTAACTATTGTGATTCATGTAGCTTAGTATTTCCTTTCATACCCCACCGTTTCCAAGTGCATTGCACTGTGGAGGAGCTTCAGGATCAGAGATTAAGGTCCAGTGCTGTGATAGAGACCTTTTGACCTTCTCTACGACCTTGGACTTAAGGCTCTGGTCCAACCTCCCTCCATTATCACTATGAAAGAGGCGCTTCGGGAACAGAAATTGTGGCCCGATGCTGTGATGGAGATCTTTTGGTCTCTTCTATAAGATTGGACTCTGGTGCAATCAATTCTCGCTTGGCTTTTTTCTTTTTTTCTAGCTTTATTTCTCCTTGTTTTGTGTCTTTTCTATCTTATCTCTCACTATCCTCTTCTTTTCTGAAGGTGTGAGAAGCTAACTATGAGTTCAGTCATGAATTGCCTGAGAGTGTATGGGCACGGCATACCCTTCCTCTTTCATTACCCTTATTCTCTGCGGACCTAACCAGTTATATCTCTCACTTACATTAGGCTCACCACGGACAGGTATGGAAATTGAAAATTAAAAGGTGCATTAGTGATTGCACTTCAAAAAATTAATCCCTCAGACATCATTAGTTATGATGTCCTGACCTCTGCTCTGAAAACTCCCCAAACTGCACACCTGTCAGCTCCCTTGTACCTTCCATATCTTCTTCTTCATCCCGTCCATTTCCAAGCCCATTGCTGTTGTGGAGGGGCTTCGGGACCAGAGATTGTGGCCCAATGCAGTGTTACCCTGGACTTCAGTGTCTGGTCGAACCAATTTTTGCTTGGTCTTTTTCTTTTTCTAGCTTTATATCCCTTGTCTCTTCTTTCTTACCTTTCACTATCACTTTCTTTTCCTAAAGTGTGAGATCCATGCCAAGAAGATGAAAGGCTGTCTACAAATTAAGTCATGAACGGCCTGAGGGTGCCGTGGGCACTATACCCTCCTTTTTTCATTGTTTTATCAAACATATTGCATATTGCAAATATTGCAAGAATTGCATTTAAAGAACAAGATCTTCCAGACAGGGTATACATAGGTGGAGCCTTCTATAAGGTTAAACCTTACATTCCCCTGCACGTCAGTGCCAAAACTGCTGGAGATTCGGACATCCAACAAAATACTGCAGATGCACTGCACGTTGCCCTTTGTGTGCCTCACCTGGCCATACCTGTATAAACTGCCCTTCAAAAATACGCATCTGTGCAAACTGCACTCAAGAACATAATGTCTTCTTTAGAGGCTGCCCTGTTTACAAATTTGAAACAGAGGTTGCTGCCCTTCGCTTCAAACATGGCTTAACACTCAAAGAAGCTAGACAAGAAGCCCATCTCTGTGGCTTCCAACAGATTCCTCTCTTTCAGCGCATCTCCATTAACACCACACAAACCATGACTAACACTGACTCCTCCTACTACTACATCCCATCCTTCTTCCACTCACATCGCTTCCTCTCCCACTCCCCTTGTTCCTTTATCTAGCACAAATACCTCCTCCACTTATATCTCACCCACACTGTAGTTACTTCAGTGCCAGTGAATAATATTTTTTCTCTCCTAAACCCAGATATCCCAACCTCTACTCCTTCAACTTCAAACCTTACCCCTCTTCTGCATCGTACTCCACTACCAAATACCAAACGTCGCTCCTGTGCTTCTCCAAAACCCTTAACTGATTCTACTTCCTCTTTAATCACTAAAACTTCTTCCCTACAGCCTCCAGCCAAGAAAATTTTTACTCCCACTCTCTTATCCCCTTTTTCTCCTGACATTGAAGCCTTCATAGCAGAATCTTTCATTGATACCTCAATTCCTTTTCCATCCTCTACTCCACCACATATCACCTCCAAGAACACCATCTGTGTTTCAGCAGAAGTTCATCAACCACCCAATAACCTTCCTCCCACTCCTATACCTCCTCCTCCTACCCCTACTTCTCTCCCATCTTCCTCTCCTCCTTCCCCATCACCCCTTTCCGACTCTTCATCTCCCACCCTCACAGCTACATCTACTAGAAAATCTCTTCTTGACTATCCTTTACCTCCTGGAGTCTCGTGAATCCCTGTTACATAATTCCTCAATCCAAAATCCCTCATGCCCTTACTTCTATAACTCCTACTTCTGATCACCCCACCTTTCTTAATCCCATTACTCCTATCCCTACCATTATCACAACTCGTTGTTCCTCAATCCAAAATCCTTTCTGCCCTTCCTTCTACAACTCCTACATTTTTATTATTCAATGATGTCCATTCTCCATTGGAATATCCGTGATCTCTGCAACCTAACCTATAGAAATTATCTCCACTAACATAATTTCCTTCCTACAACAAATACACATCCTTCATTTGATGTAATCCTTTGACTATAACTAATTGCTCTTTCCCTCCCCATAATTTGCCTTACCATCACCTCTATTATACCTTCTACCTTTTAGATTAACATAGTGCCATATGACCTTCGATGTCTGGTGCTTGATTCTTTTGCATTAACTAAATAACTAACTGCGCTGCATGGTCGAGGTGAGGTCTGATTAACGCCAAATACAACTTCAGAATAACCTCAGCACTTCTACTACTTTTAATACTAGCAATAAATCCTAACATCCTATTAGCCCAATTTCTAGCCTCAATACATTGTTTTTTGGAATGGAGTTCTGAGCTAACCTGTACACCCAAATCTCTCTCACATTCTGATCTATTCAGAGTTACCTTACTTATGTTGTGAGGATTTTCCCGACCAACATTCATTACTTCACACTTGTCAATATTAAAATCCATCTGCTACATGACCACCCACTCGTTTAACTTATCTAAGTTCCCTGCAAGTTCTTTACGTTAGATTCTGATAAGTATAATAATCCTACCTATCTTAGAATCATCAGCGAATTTACTAAAATTGCTACTAATCCCACTGTCTTAAGTCGTCAATGTATATTAAGAATAGTAATAGCCCTAAAACTGTGGAACTCCACTTGTTACCCCCGCACCCCTCCCATTTAGATTTAGAACCATTAATTATAACTCTGTTGACTATCTCTTAGCCAAGACCTAATCCAGTGAAAAACCTCTTATCAATCCCATGTGCTCTTACCTTACTTAAGAGTCTTTCTTGTGGTACCTTATTAAATGCCTTACTAAAGTCCATGTGTATAATGTCATAATTTTCATCATGTTCTACTGCCTCATAAACCTATAAAAACTTAATAAGTTGGTGAGACATGACCCTTGGTGAACCTATGTTGTGAATCATTTATCAAACTAAACTTTTTCAAATGTTCTCTAATGTTATTTGCAATAACAGAATCTAATAAATTACCTACAATTGAAGTCACACTGACAGGTCGGTAATTAGACATTAATGCTATGTCTTCCTTTTTGAAAATAGGAACTACATTCACTTGCCTCCACATTGAAGGAACCTCTCCTAAATCCACTGATTTCCTGAAAATGTTAATTAACGGCCCACTAACCACCACCTTACATTCCTTTATTACCCTGGGATAAACCTCATCTGGACCTGGTGATTTAAACTTCTTAATTTTATCCATTTTCTTTACCACTAATTTCCTAGTCATCTCAAGATCTTTTAGCTTCTCGCTTTCCATTCTAAATATTTGATCACAAACAAGAATTATGTGTCTATCCTCCTTATTAAAAACATTTAAAAAATAATCATTTAGAACCTTACACATATCCTTCCCCAAACTTACCACCTCCTCCTGTCCTATTTTCAACGGACCCACCTGTGGGTCTGTTGAAAATAGTGGGTCCCTGCTTTTTGCTCTATATACTTGAAAAAATCCTTTAGGGTCAGTTTTTACTTGGCTAACTACCTTAATCTCGTGTTTTTTCTTTGCTGTTCGTGTTAGCTTCTTGACTGTCCTAGCTAATTCAATATACTGGTCTCTAGTCCCTATTATTCTCCTGACCTGCCTTAACCCTCTTATACAGGTTTCTTTTCAGTCCTATGATGTGCTTTAGTTTGTTGGTCATCCTTTTAAGATCGTTCTTATGTGATCTTATCGCCCTATAAGGAATATTTTTTTTCTGACCTGCAATCAAATTGTCAAGGAAAAATGTATATGCCTCCTCAGCACTAACCTCACTGACCTCCTCCTGTAAAACCTGATCTGATTTCCCTTCACCTGCTTCCTCCCCTAATGAACCTAACCTCATCTTCCCTCTCTAACAGACTTGCAGGTAGGTGTCTTCTTAATCCCTCATAATTAGCCCTTCTTAAGTCAGGTACCCTATGCTTCTTAACACTCCTAAGACCTTTCTCCCCTTTCAAGATAAACCTGATTTTACAATGATCGCTGTTACCTAATTGTATCCCGTCATCTGCTTCTTTAACTAAATCATCCACGTTAATTAGTATCAAGTCTAGAGTATTGTCTCCTCTAATAGGTTCCCTGATTACCACCTGTTTTAGAAAGTTATCCTGAACTAACTTAACAAATCCTCAGCATCATTATCACCCACAGTTAGGTCCCAGTCAATGTTCCTTAAATTGAAATCTCCTTATACACATAACTGATCATACCTACACGCCCTGTTTATCTCCTGTCAAATAGGAATAGAATCTACCTTAATCAAGTTTGGAGGGCTATACACTACACCCAAAACAGTTTTTTCTGCTGCCTCCCTAACTTCTACCAATATGGATTCTACAGTCATCTGTTTTAATCACATTTACACAACACTAACATAAACATTAACATAACATAAACATAAGCATTAACATTAACATAAAGTGCAACTCCTCCTCCTCTCCTTCCTTTCCTATGCTTGTGGAATAACTTATACCTCTCTATCTCTACTTCTGGACTGAATATCTTCCATGACGTATCTAACCATGTTTTTGTTAAAGCAATGATATTTAAGTCTTCTACACTAGTCAACCCTCTAAGGAAGTCTATCTTGTTAACAATACTTCTGCAGTTTGTATAGTAAATCTTCAAGCCACTCTTCCTCTTCTTACCAATGCCATTTCTCATGACTGGTTGCCTCCCCTCTACTGTCTATTTGAAAAAAGCCTGCAGGGCACTCATTTGCCTCTACACCCCCCCTAAAAAACTCTTCGCGCACAAGTCCCTATGGAGGCTCCAGGGCAGTGCCCCTGTTCCCCCTCCTGAGAGGTGAACACCATCCCTAGTGAACAGGTAATCCTTGCCAAAGAAATAGGTCCAGTTGTCCACGTGCAACCACCCATTTCTCCTGCAATGATCAGCCAGGCAGCTGTCCATGGCACATGCCTCAAACCACCACCTCTGTCCCATAAAGTGATGGGGCAGTATACCACACAGGACAGGGATCCCTCCCAGGTCCCTAACGCTTCCCAGAGCCTCCTTAAACCTCTTGAAAAATCCAACCTAAATCATTCCCCCCTGCGCTGATACCAACTGTTGGAGCGTCACTCTCCCCGGCCAACATATCTTCCAGCCTATCAGACACCTCTCCTATACCTGCACCAGGAAGACACACGCATGTCCTCCTCACACTGTTCCTGGCACAAAACACCCTGCCTAGGCCCCTCACTTGACTGTTCCCAACAACAACTATTTTACCTGAAGACAGGGTGGTCTTTTCTGTCTTCTCCTTTGCATCTCCAGTGCACTGATCCTTAAGAACAGTGAAAGTATTTTTGGTGACAGTGCAGGGGCATTCTTACCTATCTCGACAACAGTGTCTCTATTGCCATTTCCCACGTCTCTACTTCCTCGTCCTACCACTATCCAACCAGTCTCCACCTTGTGACGTAGAGTGAGAGAGACTGTAGCTCCCTCTTGTTGCAGCTACTCCACTTCCCTTAGATCTTTGAGAGCTTACACTTGACGCTGAAGTCTGTCTACTACACTGAGTAACAACTCAGCCATGGTAACAGTTTATGATACCTCACTGGAAGCTAGCGACCAGATGCGTCTGCTCATAAGGAGAGCTGAGAGCAGACTGAGGAGAGCTGAGAGGTGACTGCATATTGCATTCTCTGTGCCTCACCTAGCCATACCCCTGCAAACTGCCCCTCAATAATATGTCTTTGTGCAAACTGCACTCAAGAACAAGTTGTCTTTTTCCAATTTTGAATCGGAGGTTGTCTGCCACTTCAATCATGGCCTGACACTCAAAGAAACTAGACAAGAAGCTAGTCTGTGGCTTCCAACAGATTTTTCTCAATGCATCTCCACTAACATCCCACAGACCACCACTAGCACTAACTTTCCAACTACTACATCACATTCTCCTTCCTCCACTCATACTTCTTCCTTTCCCACTCCTCTTGTTCCTTCATCTTACACAATTACCTTTTCCAGTTCCAGTTCCTCTCTTCATCCCCCTCTCTTATCTCTTCTTCCACTTCTCTCATCCCCCTGTTGTTCCTTCAGTACCAGTGACGAATAATTTTTCTTTGCTAAAACCTGACTTCACAACTTGAACTCCTTCAACCTCAAACCTTGTTTCCCTCCCACATCGCATTCATACACAAAACACCAAGCATCGCTCCTGTGCTTCCCCTACAAAACTTCTGATTCTACTCCATCCTTAATCACTAAAACTTCTTCCCTTCATCCTCCTGGCAAGAAAACTTTTGCTCTCACTGTTTTCTCTCCTATCCCTTGTGAGACTGTTTCTGACATTGAAGCTTTTATAGCAAAACCTTTCATTATTGCCTAACTTCCTTCCCCATCCTTTATCTCATCACATTCCAGTGTTCAGCACATTCAGTGTTCCAGCAGAAGTTCATCTCCCATTCGACTCCCCTATCCTCTTCCTACACCTCACCCATCTTCTCTCCTTTCCCCTAATTCCTTCCCTTCTCTATCACAATTTCTTCCCCCTTTCCCTCCCACTCCTTCAGCTACCACAAACTCTCTTGTTTATCCTTTACCTCCTGGATTCACTCTTGAATCTGTTATATAATTCATCTTCTCCTGGAGATCCCTTCTACCCTGATATTGTCCTTACTTTCCTTGTGATTTCAGTTCCCCTATTCCTGTCATTACTCATTTGTTTCCTTTCTTTCATTATT